>SSSI01010280.1:0-21751 GCA_004796505.1 Oryzaephilus surinamensis
TAAAAATATATACAATTAATAGTATTTTTAATAATGTGTTTTAAATATATTTTAATATAATTTCCGAATGTTCAATATTTTTGTTTTAAAATTTAAAAAAATTATGCAATTCACAATTCTGGGAAGCATTGTGGCAAATGTATGCAATTACTAGATTATTTAGTTGGGTAAAAAAGACTTCATTCAAAATGGCCGTTTTTTCTTCCCTATCTGAATCCACTGTAAAATGTAACATTTTCTGCATCAGTCCTGTTGTTGTATTCGCTCTTTCTCATTTTGCCTACCTTGATGATGTGTGTGAAACTGCTTACAATGGAATGATTTGTTGGTTGGAGATTAGGATGTGCATACAATGCACATTCATGTCACAATGAGTGACGTGTGAGGGTTCCCAACATGCTGCTGCCTCCGACTAGACTATTCAATCAAAATGGAATGTTGGTACTTTCACCACCCGCTGTCGCAGTTTTTACATTGTCTCCACTAGCATATTTTTTTTGGTCTAGATAAGATAGCTGTTACATTTTTTACTTTCAGTTCGATGATTTTTTACAAAAAATCAACGCTTATCAAATTTCTATTTAAAGTTATTGTCTGCTTTTATGTATAATTGAAAATCCATTTTAAAGTTTTGTATATCTTTTCTTTTTGTTTTTAATAAGCTGTATGCTGGCGTCCGAAAGACCAATAAAGCATTATTATTTAGTATATAGAGGAACCAAGGAAATGGGCCGGATGTAAATCAAATCGCTGTCTTGAGGATGGCGAGAAGAACATTGGCAAAAATTGATAAAAGTCTTTTTATAATTTACATTCAAGAAAACTTTTCCATAAAACATTTTCGTAATTTCTTCCTAAAACTATTCTTCTCCTGCTCCGCTTTTGGGTTATATGCCGTGATGGTGGGTGAATGAGTGAATGGATGATGACAACGGGGTTGAACTCATCCATACAGCACTGTTCGGTATCAACAAAAAGTTCAAAGCCAGTCAGAAAATAAAAAGCTTTACAATGTTACATCAAAGAATTGTTGAAAATTATATTGGGAAACTTTATGGTTATTGTTAAAATTTTGTCACTTTTCATTCGTACCGTTCCAAAAATTAGGAAATACGGATTCTTTTGTATTCATATTCGTATTGATTGAAATTCAAACGGCTTGAAATCATTTGTTTTTTCAAGAAAAATATCACTGTATTGGTAAATTATGTCACTTGAGTTAATCAAAATTGGAATCTTTTTAATTGTACTTTTATCCTTTATGCAAGAGTAATATTTATTTTATTAGAAAAGTTCACTTCGTAACAGGAAAGAATATAAAAGGATTGAATTCTTTACAAAATAAAGTTTACTAACAAAAATGAAAAATAATGGTGACAACAACAAAACTCATTTTAAATTTACTTTGACTAGTATATGAAAAAAATTTGAAACTCCAACAAATTTTAAAAATATCTAACAATATAAAAAATGCAATAATCTAGATATAGAAATTTGAATAACCTAATCAAGCGTACGATTCTTTCTCCGCCTGTGAGATTTCAAAGATAACTTTTATATTGAGTTAGGATGTCAGATTGTTTTTTTGTTGGAGTTGACAAAGCTTGGGTGGGGTATACTCTGTGATTATATTTTTATCTGATTATCAACATTTTTTTCAATTTTTTTCTTCCACGTTACAACAAAAACATACCGTTTTCCTCCAATTGTTTTACTAGAAAAATTGACTACAACGTTGAAATGTGGACATTACTATGTTAAAAAAAATGATGTTACCAAATTTGACATATTCATTAAATTTTGATTATACTTTCTTTATTATTCGTATTATCAAATAAATTGCAAAATCCATATTTTATACCAATGTTGATGAATTAATATTGAAGAATTGACATTAATTGTATTTGAATGTAACTTAATTGACATAAACATTTTATTACAATGTAATGTAATTTTGTAGTCAACTACCAAATTGCATAGTACATATTATAAAGTTAAATTTGAAAGTTAATTTTAACAATTTCATGATAATGCATCGCAATAATTATTTTAAATAATAATGTGCATAATAAATGACAATAATCATTTTTTATGTACTAAAAGTACTAAAACTATGTGTGGGTGAACTAAGTTCAACCCTTTTTTTAAACCAATTGATTTTATGTTGTATAAATTTTATGACATTGATTTTATATTTATTACTTTACAAGATATTGACTATATCATTTAGTTGACGTAACAAACTAGAAACAATAATATATTCTAATCAATCATATGTGTTTCTTCCGCTAGCGATTTCAATTTCAATAAATTCGCTTTAGGGCCAGACTGAATGATCGCATTTTTGTTTTGTCTGTGTTTGTAGATGCAGACGTTGTCATAATTTAAATTTTTGACACATCTGTCGTTATAATTATATCTAGCCCATCCCACAACAACACCAGATGCGTGTTACAATACAAACATCCATAATGAACAAAATATAACTTCATAAAGTATTTTATTGCACTTGTAAATGTATGCGCTTACATTTACATCAAATTGTAATATTATATCTTTGATTATATTTACAAGTAATGTCATTTTGATGATGGTTTATTTGTTATAAAATGGAATCATTAATGTTGTGTGCACATTAATATGATATATTATATTTTATTTGGTGCTCGCTGTCGATAAAACAAAACTTTTTCACAAATAAAATAAAATAATATAATCAATACTTACTAAATATGATGAACTCCGTGAATGGAAGTAGTCATGAATGAATACTAAGTGTTAAATTGATTTATTCGTTTCTTTTGTTAGTATATTATCATTTAATCATAATACTGAATTATTTATTTATTTATTTATAGTTTTATAGTTATAGTGAAGTTGTCATTCATTAGAAATATAATTGATTACCAACTCATAATAGAGCTGTTTTTTTCTTTAAACTCAGTTAAGCATTTTATGTGACATTTTAAAAGACATTAGGCGAAAAAGAATGTATGTGTACATACATGTATACATAATCAAATGGGTATAACGCAACAACCCAGAACTCAATCAAAGAGAACGATCTGTCTTAGAGTTGATGGTGAAGCTATTTAATCCTTGAATTGCTGCCGTCCTGAATTCTATTTCACGATGGTAATTAGGTTTCCCACAAAACCAAGTTTGTTGTTCAAGATCTAGCCAAGTTTGTTTGACGTGTCACTGCAACTTCTGCTTCTATTACTGACTTCCCATTGTGTAATTGCTATTCTTATTAAATTACTAACTCTCGAGTAATGCTTTCGTATTGTCTGACTGTGACACATAAAATAATTTTATGTTTATGAAGTATAAATTTTGTACAAGTTTCTTACTATTATACGGCAAGGTTCACCATTCGTAAACAGGTTGAAATTTTTTGATTGGATGGTTTTGAATAAATGTTCCCCGAAAAAACGAAAATTATATAAAATTCGAATATAATAAAACATTCATGGAGCAAGGTAGGCCGAAATGTACAATAATTACGAACTGTTCTGGCTGTTTGATTCAGTAAACTACCGTAAAATCCAGTTTTGTATAAATCGTTGGTGAAGTAAATAATTCTATTGTATTTTACTGTATCGTTCAACTGAAAATCTATTACGCTTTTTATTTATTTAGTTCTATATTAGTAAAACTATTTCAAATTGTGAAGAGGCTAAGTAAGCAGACCGAGCAAGTTTTTTTTGTATCAAAAATGTCGGTTCACCACGCTTCATTGATTAAAGCTGCAAGCAATAAGGATGTTCGCTCACCTTCAACTTCATTGATCCGTTTTTATAGGGATATTTCCTGGATTACTGACCACGTCTAATGTGAAGTCCAACACCCTTCTAATTAAATTTGTACCAGAAAAGTATATTTATAAAAAATGTAGCTTTATCTGATTGTTTTTGGCTAAATTTATGGTACCAGAAATAAAAAAACATTGTAATATCACGGCATCTGATAAGCTTATCAGTGAGAAGTTGTAACTGGAATAAAAAGCGAAAAAAGAAAAACTGTGTAGTGTGTGTGTGTTGTTCGAGACGAAAATCTTATCTTTTTTAAGCTCATATGTCTTACGACCGCTGGACGTTAACGTATGTGTTTTGTGTTAGTGTGAAAGACAAGACAGCAGTAGGGTCTCTAAAGGTTTTTCAATTGTCCAGGCCAAGGGATTTTTACGTTGGTATTCAATGTAAAATTTACGTTTGAGAATGGGGCCCAAAAAGAAATTGAATATCCTCGGCAGTAGTGCGTGATGTCGATCGTTCTGAAGCGTAAACTGTTCACCTTTCCCCTCTAGTATACGCATCACCGCCACGGATATCCGTATATATATAGTATACGTCCAACAGACCGCGTAACAAAAATCCAAAAAAAAAAATGTATAGCAAAAAGACTTTAACTTTTAAATTGAATTTCAGAACACACATGAGAGTTTTTCTTTTATTCTTCTAGTCAAAAGTGAGTGTGGCGGAACGAAATACTGAAAGTGAAAAATGGATTTTTAATAACGGTTACCATCATATCAGAGACATAGATCAAAATGTCTTCCAACAATGTTTATTTATATGATATATATTATATATTTTGGTTAGTACAAATTTTAATAATATAGCGACTAAGATCCTAGACAAATTAAATGAACATACATACGTCAACTAATTGAACTAGAGTACGCAAGAAGGGTGGAACTACTTGAAGCATGTCGTAAATTAATTCTGAACCGTACAACCAAGTCAGAAATCTCAGTAAGGCATGGTAATGACAAGTTATAAACCGCCAATGTCGTCTGCAACCGCACAGGCCTGGATAAACATGACAAGACAGAGTTTAATTAAGTCTCAAAACCATCATTGTTTTAGAGTCGTCGGTAATTATACATGTAGTTGCACCTCAGGCACGGAACTGATACCCACAATATATACACACAAGTTGATTCAAACACGCTTGGACAGCCTTTTGCTGTAATCATCACATCATGTCTTTGATGGACAAAACCAAATGGTATTTTATGTGTCTGTTTGTTTTGATGCTTTCCACGACATTTTGTATACAATTATAACACATTTGTATTTTACAATTTGTTAAATTAGATTTTTTTTGGACAATTTTTTTTATTGGTTCTTCGAGCCCGCTAAAATAATCTACATTTACATAATTCACAAGAAAATTAAAAATGTATAATGTTTGAATAAAATTTGTTGTACAAGTGAGAGTGACGTGAGTTCTACGAATAAATTCAACGTAGATATTGGAACCAATTTGCTGGGCGACGTGCTCTGGCTGTGGTCGAACGGTCAACTAAAGCCGATAAATCCTTCTCCATTGAATCTGTGGATCGTATAAGCGACCATACAATGATATAACAACTCCTATATTGCTTTTACCTTAAGACTTTGTACAATCGGAATTAAAAGAACTCGTTCTATAACTAATCCTCAAGTAAAATTCAATTATTACATTTTAATTAAACCGTACAATAATTTTCTATAGCATAGATATACGAGTACAATAATATGGATTTTGTAATTCATTTAACTGTGGTTTAGTCAATTTGTTAATATATATGTAATTATATAACTTATCCGTATTTTACATGTTAAATTAACCTATTCCAATCTGTTATATTGTATAATATATTTCTGGAAACTTAACCTAAACACTACGATCCAATTCACAATGAAGATAAGTTGATTTTGATTTAAGGCAATCCCTTTATATACAATACTAACATTACTAACGTATATATGTTTACTCTACATTGGGATAACAAACCACTGCCCAACTAACTTGAAACAAAACAGTACAAAACATCAATTTTATCCTAGAGAAACAGTGAGTTTCAAAGGAAAAAAAAACCATTTTGTGCAATATGTTAATTTGTACCTAACAGAATAAAAATATTTGGAAAATATTAAAATCGTCAATATATGCACACTTCAAAAGTGTAATAAGTATAGTTTATTTTTTAATTGGATAGAGCAGTAAAGGGTCCTAAGGGAAGCGGCATCAGTTTTGCTGCTGTCATACGAGTCGCCTCCATTTAGAGTCCATTAGGAAGATTCAGAATGATGAAGAAAATATTAGGGATTTTAGTTGGAGGGGTTGGGCGGGGGTGACGTTCATGATGGTTAACTGTAGGGCGAGGCAAATGGAATTCTGATAGAGCAATCTCACGATGTAGCTCGTGACATTTGGTTAGGGGCACGGATTCACAAAATGTGAACTGCATACAACTTGAACTTAAGATGACAACTCCCTTGCTAAGTAATGCAACATCCACCCTATAGATATATCTTAAATTTCAATATTTTCCATATAGTTCCACTATCGTAGGTTTAATACTGAATCCATTAGAATATCAATCCAAAGATATTGATAAAGCCTATTTAAAATAATAGAGATTTAAAATATTTTATTAAGACTGCTAATAATGGAATAAATTAATTATTTGTGTATTTACTATATTGTATCGATGAGTTTGGAAACAATTCAGTTAGAAGAGTAAATTAAGAGCTTTTACTGCTGATTTAAGAAAGCCCGTTTTGATATAGACGAGAGGAAGAGGGTTAAAAGTGAAAATAGAAAACGTACAAGAAGCCCTTCAGACAGAGATAAGAAACAGCGAGAATTCATTGTGATGCTTTTGTAATAGAAAGATTAGGTTAGAATTGGAAACCTCATACAAAACACCAACTTTACAAAGAAAATGGAATACTCTCTCTCTTTGGTATTATTGACAATGAAAAGATATTGGAACAAAAGGGTCTATATTAATGAATCAATGATTTCTTTAAAATAACAACTTTATTAAATATTCAGGCAAGTTTTTTACAGCTTGAATTCGTTCATTATTAGAATAATTTTTAAAAATCTCTTGGCTAGAAAAGTGTTTTTTGGGTTTTGTCCGTTACCATCGGAGTGACTGCTTGATCTCTTTGGCGCGACCTCTTAAATTCTCCGAGAAATCGATTCGCGAACTTTAACACTTGTGAGTATTGAGCTATTATTCAAGTGAAATCAGACGTAAACTTTCTGCTTGATTGAGTGCGTGAGTGAGTATATTGGAAGCAGACTTCGTAAGCCATCCTGTATGTGGAACTATTTGTATCTAAAACATATGAAGCAATTTTTGTGCCATGAAATATATTTTATTACCAATTGGAAAGTTTACACTTCAACAAATCGAATTTTGCATAAATGCGTATTGAAATATAGATGAGAACTAACGTACACATTTATATTTATTAAATCTGTTTAATAATTGTCTCTTTGTTGGGTGGCATGAGAGGTGACAAAAGTTTCAGGGGGTTGTCACTTGTCAAGCCCGAAGCCGGATCGTGATAGCGGCCGGAATCGGGTGGCAGGCAGCACTTAGCGGCCGTCAAGCTTCATTCTTAATTTACATCGCCATTACTCATTCCTCTATATATAGTTGGGTGGAAAACGTTCTCTCTAGTTTCTTTTTTAACATTGTACCTAATCACGTATCTGTGTTGGTTTTAACAATAATACCCACACACATGTCAATTGTCAATCTAAAAATTAATACCAAATTTTTACTTTCCAAAAATACTCGCCTATATAAATTTAGGTATTTTTAAATTGAACGAGACAGATAATTTCTAATTTTCGATAAACATTCTAACTTGCTTTCTTCATCACCAAATTGATATAAATTCAATTAAGATACAAAAAACTTTTTTGTGTTATTTCTAAGGGACCTATTTAATTTCCGTTCAGATAATTACCGAAAGATAAAAGTGCCATACTTTTCTATCAGACACATTTATTTAATGTGTTACTAAAAATATATGTATAGTTATTTTGGTTTATTTGTCAGAAATATTTATTTGTACAAAAATAAAAGTTTTCGCTTTATATATCATATGATAATATTTAAAAATGTTCCATTTTTGAAAAATATTATCACACACTAATTGAAATATTTTATAAATAAATCCATTATTTTTATGATATATGTGTATACATTTTTAATTTTGAAAATATAATAATTTTTATTACGAACAACTGAAATATAAAAATAGTTAAATAAACCCGTTTAATTAATGCATATAATGAATTAATTAAAATACTGCAAGAGCATAAACAGGTAAAACTACAGTTGAATGACATAAATAAGCTTAATAAAATACCTGATAAAGTTTTGATTAGATTATCTTTATTGTGACAACAAGAAAAACCACTTGTGAATGCTGCAACTACTGTTATAGTTCAAATGGCTATTTACATAAAAATTATTATGATGTGAAACTTGGTTCCATATTTAAATAACAATACAATTTTTGTGATTTATAATATACATATAAAGAGTTTGGTATTGTAGTTAATATATAAATAAAAATCTGTCGCACGAGTTTATTGTTTCGATAGACTTTTTATAAGTACTGAAAATAAATTGATTATAAATGTACCTACATACTATAACCTACAAAATTTAAAATTATATTTTAGTCACGTATTATAACTTTTTTTAAGATATATAAAATGAAACTCATTAAAATAAAATTTTTGAGAAAAAAAAATGCACTTTAGACGAAGACATTTATTCTCTTCATTACAGTTTTCAATTATAGCCTAAAGTAATTTCAACCATGAAGAAGAACTTTGGCTTAAACAGCAGTATAGCGTATATATTTAAGGAAGGCTAATTAGCAAGAAGTTTCCCGAATGGTCTTATTAAAGGAAAAGAGGGTTTTAATTATTGTATGTTATGCATTTTTTAACTTGTACTAAACTATATAGTACACGAAATTGTATAAATTGTACAAATGGTGAAAACGTTCTTTAATCAAACGATTTTATTAAAATTATAACAGATAACAATATAATTATCTATTTCTCAGGGAGAATACTTCTTTTGTGCTACAATTTACATGTCTTTGATGTTTTTATAAATATATTACAAGTAGATACGTGTAATCGTATACAACATGTTAAAAAGTTTATACAAGTAATTATCTAAAAAGCGGTGACCTGTAATTTTTGAACACGCATTCAACGATAAGGAAATAAATTTTTGTAGGTTGAAAATATTCAAACAAAATTTTATATTATCTTGCTATTTATATTATGCTTCTAGTTATATATGTAATTCCATGTAAACAGAAACGGAATTCCGTGTTTTCGATACTGAAATCTATAAGGGGAAAGGAAAAAAAATACTACAGAAATATGAAATTGTCATACATTATGTATTACCAAGTTTTAGAATCATTAACCTCACGAAAGGGTTAGTTTATCGCGTTTTAGGGACTAAAATTAATTTACGTTTATAAACATACATTGGCCTTATCAACTGTCATGCAAATAAGGTATGTATGTAAGTATATAACAATATTTTTTCTAATGTAGTTCAACATATAAAACACTTTTTCAACAAAATAATTTATGGTGGGAAACACTAAATTCAACTTGTGCCTATTTTATATACACATAATAATAAATTTATATTCGTTGAAGTTTCGAACGAAAACAAATAACCATTTTCTTAACGTCAGAAGAAAACTGGCTATATATAGTATATATGTTAGTAGTGATGGAGTTTTGGATAAAAGAGGAAAAGTAAAATAGATGATTGTGTGTGCGAAGTTGTAGCAGTTTTAATGACTTCTGTTTTAACGGTTATACTCAACGCGCACAGAAAAAAAATTGCAGTTTCAAATGCAAATGAAGCTAAAAGTTTTTGTTATTCGAAAAGTTCCTCTCGTTTTACATCTTGAAAAAATTTTTTTTCTTAATAAACTAAATTCAATTGGAATTTTTACTATCGATTGTATAAAATTTAAATAAAATCTGTGTGCGCGGCTTATTCAACACAACCAAAAGAATTATCTAACAATCCATTAGAAAATTTTGTAACGCATCTATCATGTTTGACTGTGTCTTTTTATAAAACAACACCCAATTCTACTTGAATGTTGTTTGAAACGACTATAATTATACATATATACAAGACAAAAAACATTCCAGAAATACGTTTCAGAATTATCCACCATTAAAAATGGTATGTCATGATAAATCATTCTAGTAAAAAAATAATTTAACATCTGAATTAATTCTTTAGGTAACCTCCCACCTAATATAAGAGTTTCTTATATTATTATTATTGAAAGCGGAGAAGGAAACGAGAAAAAAAAAGAAGAGATGAAGAAAACGTTTACGTCACACACACAATGTTGGAAAGATTAAATAAATATGTCGAATAAGGCATATAAATATATATAGTATAAGGTACAGACACACCTTCTAGTTGTTCTTCTTCAACAAACGGAAAAATATTGTAACGTTATCCTTGTCACAACAAGTGTCCACCCGTCTACTTGGGGGATGATTTATCGATAGATTTTCTCTTCTTCCAATATATTTCAATAACAGGGTTCAGGCCAGAAGGGGAGTTTAAATAAGAAACGCGTGTCACGATGTTATACAACTGATGAGGGGATATGAACGTATTGGAGAGGAGACTCTCTCTCCTTTGAGAAGAAGAATTTGAAAATTACTATCTTTTCGTATATATTATGCCTTTCTAGTACGACTCCGTTTTCCGTTTTTCCTTCTCTAAGACTGTCTATCCATTTATACTGTCTTTTAAAATTGTATGGTAAGATTTGGAACGTGTGTGCGTGGGATTGTTGGGTTTTTTCTACTCATCTTCGTTTTGTACATTTCTTTTTTCTTTAACTTATATCCTATACTAAGCAGACTAAAATCCTTAAAACTTTTACAGCAATAAAACCAACAAATATATTATTATGGTGTTGGGATAAAACAATATCGTTACACGTGTTCTACACCTTCAGTAATCTGAATAATTTTATTTGATCTAAACACAAAGTTATTGAAAATTAGTTTGTTAATAACCTAAGTATTTTATAAAATTATCGGGGGACGAGTAATATTCTGTCGTAAAACGGCGATTTAAAGTCCGTCGTCCAGTTTGGTTGGTTTATGTATAAAATAAGCTTGTTTAATGTAGGAACTTAATACTTGCAACATAAAATAGCATAATTTTTCATACAGAAGCCATTAGAGTAACGAGTGGGTCCTTTGGGGGTCATTCTATTAATAACAATATAATGGCTCTGAATGCAGCTGCTATCCCCAAGATACTTAAACTGAAAATAATCAGTAGTGCAACAACATTTTAACAAACAAGCTTTAATTTAATGTTTAGTATTAATAAATTTCATAAGCGATTTATTACTATATGTAAAATTCCAAAAGAAACATTAATTTCATTGTAATATAATAATATTTTTTAATGTTTAATGATTTCATGGCATGTTCAATACCGTAAATTATAAAATGTCATCAAGATTTTATATTTTTAGATTTTTTATTGTTACTCTCGTATGTATTATTTACTGTTGGAAAATGATTTTTTACGTCAATATCAAAGTTTGAAATAAATTGTTCATTTTAATGTATTTAAATTTAATTTTACATTCATTTTTCAAACGAATGTCAACACAGTTTTGCAGGAATGTCCCCCCTGCTTTCATTATTGACAATGATAATATACAAATGCATCTTGAAAGTAGTATAAAAACTAATAATATTCCTTTCAAGTATCACTTCATATATAATCTCTTCAAGTTTATAAAGAGGGTTGCATTCTGCAAAACGTTTAAAGTATTCAACCCTTCTAATATTTGTTAAATGGAGAAAAACGACCTCTTAAGACATTATTATAGTCGATTTTTAGCCAGTGCGAGAGGGGAAAATGAAATTAATTTTGGGAACAGAAACCAATTGTGTAATTTAGCAGGCTGTTTACAGTGATCACACTTTACTATCTTGGTGAATTATTTTCGTAAATGCAGGTTGTTATTCGTAATTTATCAGTTATTTGTCTGCAGTCTGGACCAGTTCCAATTTGGTTTATTTCAACCAGTTTTATATAAATAGATAGTAGAAAAAAATTACTAACTAAAAGAGCACCAAAAAATGCATTTATCCTTTAAGTACAATTTTTTCATCTACAATTCATGCATTAACGAAATAAATAAAAATTCTTCTCTATTTATTGGCAGACAGACAAACTGGGCAAAAGTTTTTTTTCTCATATATACAAGAAGAAAGGATCATGTGCATTATATATCTAAGAGTTTCTGTGATGTATTCGACTATGTTACTAGGAAATAGTAGTCCATCCTCTGTCAACGGGTCAGCCTCAAGATCATGTCGGATTTTCAACCCTCTTTCATTTCCTACGCCGGCGGCATTGGTGGCGGGCATCGTCGACATTCACCCCTATACATACACACAGACGCACATAAGTTGAAACGGACATCTGAATAAAGCTGGACATGAATTTGCACCCTTCACTCTTGTAAATCGCTCGAGGTCCGTTTTGTACATGTTTTTCGAATATTCAGTTTTTGATGTTTCCGATTTCCTTTTTAGATTACCAATTTATTGATCCAACACAGGATTATTACATACAATATCGTTTCAATAGCGGAATCATCTCGTTTTTTTTAAATAGCAAAAATGGTTTCTCATCTTGAATCAAATTTTCAATTTCAATTGAATTTTATATAATTTTAAAACTGTAAGTTTAGTAAAAAAATTGTATTACATTCATCAGTCTGTGAATGTGACCATGTAACTTGTCATTTACGGTGTAATAAGCACTGAATCGAATACGTGAATGAGTTTCTTGATTATTATCGTTTTTATAACATTCGAAATGTACCTACGGATATCACAGTTTCAGACCACCCATATGTTTGGATGAAGAAATATTGACTTTTAATATTTGTTCGGAAAAACGCATATATGATCATTTCAGGTTTATATTCAAATACATATTAAAATGTTAATTTCATTGATTTAACTGACTAAAAGTTATTTCAGTTAAATATTTTTCACATACTTCTTAAATTTCATCAGTTATGCTGTCGGTTTGGTTTTTTAGTCTTATTTCTATGTTAGATTTTAAGATGCATCTTTTTTGAATATTTTCCTTAAATTTTATAAACAAAAATCACAAAATCAAATAAAAATATACACACATACAGACACAAGATGTACCTACTTTAATTCAAAATTTTGTTATCTTTGATCTTGTTCACATCTAAATTTGAATTGGCAATTTCTTTGACGTTACACACAGTCTTATATATATGTAGAAAAATAATCACTTATACTTGTATGTAGCGAACCCCTCATGCACGTAATTCGGTTTAATCAAACTACCCCTCAAAAATCCAGGCAACCCGACTAGAAAACAACAGATTATTTATCGAAAAGAACATGGCTTAGGTACACACAGTCATAGAATATTATATACCTAGCGTTGAAAAAAAGGAAAATACTATAATAATATTGCCACCCAAGGGAAATTATATTTAGGATTAAAATTTTGATTAGCAAATAGATGTGTTAACTATTCTACATTTTTCAAGACACCCCATTTTTTCGTTTTGTTTTCCAAATAGTCGTATAAGCTTCTTAAATTTCCTCAAAAAAAGAATTTCATGATAACTATATGTATATTATAAAATTCACAATCTCGATTTATTCATATAAAAGTTTGATGGTAAATCTTATTGCAATATTTATTAAGTCCGCGCAAGAAGAAGAAAATCTTTTCATGTTTGATATTCCATTTCCAGTAAAGTAAAGGCATTTCGAATTATCTGAAATGTACAAGACATGCATTTTCAAAGAGAATTAATTCCAAAGAAAGATTAGGAGAATGTTAATATTCTCTTGTTGTGCGGTAAGACGTATAAAATATTCAAACTCATCATATTGAAACTGAGTGGTGTCTATATATACTGGTCTATTGTGGTAACACTTTATACTTTTCATCTCTTTATATTTAAAGGAAATTTAATAATTTTAATATTTCACAATTTAAAAGCTGACGCATTTACTCGTATATTAAGTCGTATATACAGTCGTAAAAATATATATGTCGTTCGCCAATATGAATTTTCTAACAATTATTTAATTTTGCAAAATGAAATTTAATTTTCAGACGATATTATTATCTCTATAAATTTAATAGTAGTTTCTACAACATAGTATATTTGAAAGATGAAATGGAATATTCAATGTAAAATACGATTTTAGTTAAATTTTTTTCTAAAGCAAAATTTTATCATTTCTGCTGTAAAAATTAAATAAATAATAATTAATTTAAATATATGAGAAATTGGAAAAATCGCTTTTTATATGGGGTGTGAGTAAAGTGGAAAAATGTGTTATTGGTATATATATCAAGTACATCAATAATAATGAAAATTGATTTTGTATCAATGTGTTTTCCCTAAACCCCAATAGTAATCGGGGCGTAAATACATAAATATTTTATGTACAATAAATCGTATAGAAAAAAAACCTAGTTGGGGGGTAACTATTTGACATAGTCTCGAGAGAATCAGAAATACAACTTTTCATCTTATTTTAAGGGTGCACTTTACAATAAATGTACACTATATACGGATACACATATATATTTTAGTGCGACTTTTGTTATAAAATAAAATTGCTACATTGAAAAATAGAACGTATTTTGTAAATGTTTCGAGATTAACGTGTGATTAAAGTGAAACGACTACCGAAACTGTTTTTCGTTGCAACTATATATATGTAGGAAAACTGTTCCTTTTTTATGTTGAATTAGTTTTGAATCCGTGTATTATTTGAAGGAAACTAGAAACATCGACACGACATATCGCATGTCAAAATGATCCCCTTTAGAACACTATATTTAAAGAATAGTTTAGCAAACTTTCCTATTCTTACCGGCCATCAATATTTTAATAGCAAATTCCCTTCACGTGAATTCTAATTTTGATTAAATTTGTAATCTTTAATATCATTTCCCAATTAACTAAGGGTGTAAAGTATACTATCGTGACTGGAATTTAAAAAACAAAAATGCAACATACAAATATTCTTACTGCAAACTTGTGTGTGTTTTATTTCGCGTCTCATTTTGTGGCATGGAGAAGAATTTCTGGGCCATCTTCTTACGTCAAGTTTTAGATAACTAGAAAGTTGAAACTCTTTAATGGATTTTACGAGTTAAATATGTTCATTTCTCATCTGGAACTCGGAAGGATAATCTTAAATCCAAATTTATAATTAATTAAAATACTGTCCTTGCCACTCAACCAAAATTCACAAACTTTACCAACATTAATCAACTTCTATTAGAGTATTATTATAAGCTATTTATGGAGGCTATTTGTAATCCAATATGAATTTGTGAGTGATGTGTCAATTTTCGAATAGTTTTAATAATTAATGCCATTAGAGTTGGTAACAAGAATTTTTCTATTGAAATTTTACATTAAATTTGATATAATTTTGTTTATATTTACAAACTTTTCATCAATAATAATTACATAAAATTAGTTTAATTAAAATTTATAAATTCAAAATATATTTTATAAAAGATATTTCAACAATTCGTGTAAATGAAATGTTCGCATATATGTCCAATTAGGCCGTCTAATTACGATATATTGTGCCCAATTAAGTGTAGGAAACGTATGGCTCGTATTATGGAAATAAAATTATGATATAGCTTCTTTCGCTCATTTAAATATTTACCCCAAACAGGGTATATCGCAGGCCCTGTTAAGCATAATTTTCCAATTCACTTTCAGATTTCGTTGTATATATGTTCCGTCTTTTGTAACGGGGCGATATTGCACTTGAAGCGTCTGTAATTCGTCCCTTCCTTACGATTTTTCCTTCGCAACAAACAAAAATTACTACCCATTGTAAATTCTATTCTTTCGCACAATTTACTCTGTTATTTATTGACAAAGTAAAACACACGGTGTATTTTACGCATACAAAAAAAAGGAAAACACGTATAATATTATGTATTTTTGTTTTCCTTTATTAAAACTTGTTTCGCTTGTCTGTTTTTTACGTAACTTTCTATTGTAAGGTATTATATTGGTGCAGGGGTAGTCAGAAATTGTATCAATTTTTTACTTCCGGTGCACACATCTATTTGGAAATATTTTAGGGGCGGAAACTATACCACCACCAGTTCATATTTATAGTTAAAACATAAGGAGTTTGAAATATATGTATATACGGTTGTGAAACATCTGTGTGATGTCATGAAAAAAATTTAAAATATGTATGTGCTTACGTTGTAAATCGTTTTGTTTAGGAAATTCTAGCTATAATTTTAAAACTAGAGAAAAACCCCTCTAACTTCTATATTTTCCAGCAACAATAAAAATATATTAGACGCGATCATGAAAATTGAGTAAATTTTAGTTTTGTTGAAAGGAAAGCAAAAGGGGATCGATGCATGTAACTGTCGTTTATTTAAAAGAAAAAATATAGCTATTTTATGTCTTCTTAAAGACTATATACATATATATGCTTTGTAACAAAGGTAAACCGCTTAATCCTATTTTCTCTATCGTTTCAAGTTGCTATTCTCTTAGTTTACTCAATTAAAGTCTCTTTTTTATAATCAGTATTATATTTTATGAAATATCATTATTTTAAATGCTTGCTTAAAAAATAATTAGCAAATCATAAAAGCCTCATTAATATAACATTATTTTAATTGCATTTTTTCCATTATCAAAGAGTCATAATTACAACTTCGTATGACTTATGATATTTTATAAAATCATTACACGCACATGTTTCATGGGAAATATTGTTGAATATTCTCATGGAAATTATTCTTTTATCATATTTCCGATTATTACAAAAATTTAAAATGAATTTTCGCGCACGACCAAAAAATGTAGCTTTTGAAGATGCGTTTACCTGTCTTTCAAACCATAGCGTTATTTTACCTGCACATACTCATATATACTTAAAGTCATTAAGAATTCAACAGTCAAGGAAGTAATAATTTAAAATGCTATATACAACTACTATACACGGTCATGCCACTTGGATAACTTAATTTCCTTCTAAACTGGCTATAAGGTTTGCGTTTTGTATAGCAGGTAACAAATTTCAACTTACTGAAAACTATACGTCATAGATTTATTCATAATTTGTTCAAATTCGTTTTTAATTTTATGCAAGCCATTTATAATTTCGTTGACATGTCGGCTATATATCGTTTGATATGAATTCTACATTTTCTATTATAACTAATGTTTGCTTATTATGTAGAATAGATTTTACAAATACATATATGGATATTTATGTGTTGTTTATAGTTGGATATAAAATAGAATTTCGCATGTGCCCAATAAACTAGGAAATGGTGTATTTAGTCTTGGTATAAAGAAGCATTATTGCGAAATCACACCACCTGTGCCCCTGTTACACATCCAGCCCTTTGAATTCATTCTATTACGGTGCAAATGTGATTCTAAGTGAATATGTATTTGCATGAATATCCTGACATGTGTGTAATAAACGATCTAATGTTGTGCATTTCTTTATTACACGTACCCCCAATTGCAGAAAAATATAACACGGTGTTAAATTTTAACACGGTGTTAAATCACCGAATTCTTGAATCTGATTGGTCAAAATGGTGGATTAAATATTTAACACCGTGCTAAAATTTAATCCACTTTTCTGCAATTGAGGGGTAAATTTACATCATATTTAAATTTATGTGAATACGCGTTGATACAAAAATTCGATGAATAAACAAAAAATTAATAACAAAATAATTTTAATTACATCCTGCTAAATTATTTATTCATTGTAATAATTTATTGTAAAAGTTTGCCAACTTTGAGTTGACAATAACAAAATTAGTTTTAGTTTTCAAAGTTTGCAAGAGCAAAACCGAACTGTGCAAATCAAATTATAAAATTTTACCAACCTTCTTGACTGTAATTTAACACTATATAGAAAGTGGAGGCTTAAAGCTGGCTGGGTAACTCGTAAAGGCGAGACAATACTTGTTTGATAATGGTTTAAATAATTATGTAAAGGCAAAAGAACAAAGATGGCAAACTTCCTATTGAAACAGGAAATAAACATATACATATTTAGAATAAAGTTTAGTTAATTGTAAACAAAAGTGTGTACTTTACAAGTTTTAAAACAATAGAAGACATGTACTAACTGACTGAATCAGGAAACTCGTCGCATCTAAAGAATAAAACCAGTTCCAAAACAGAGTCCTAATTTAAGAAAAGCAGCAAGCATAGACTTTTGGATTCAATTCATGAATAGAAATAAAAACCAATGGTTTGGATACTTTCGTCTTTGGTTATATGGGAGTCTTCGTCGACTCTTCTATTGTTTTTTCTTCTATCTTTGCCAAGAATGGACTCTTAACATTGTGGATCACTTGAATGGATCCAATCTATTTTCACTGGTTGCCATAAACTAAAATTATGGACCAACTTAATATATTAGATGGAGTTACTTAAGAGATTTCATGCTCTATTGCACTAGGACCGCGCCTTCATTTTAACATTTTATTGTCGCCATATTGTCGTATATATATGTATACGTTTTACAGAAAACAAAAATGAAATGACTTAATAATGAAATTTTAAATTAAACTTTATTTATTGATTAACATAAAAATGTAATTTGATAGTTAATAAATTTAATGTATTTTTTTTATTACACTGTTTGGTCAATTTTTATTGCGGTTATTATTATACCTATATTATATCGGCTGAAGAAAACTCATATAAATTTTCCAGTAAGTATCAAGTGAAAGATTCAGTGCTTTTAATAAAGAATGATGTAAAGTTTTTGCTTTTTTTCGTAAATTATAGCTCAAAGATATTAAACGTTGGCTTTTTTCAACAACGAGCCTAGCCTCCTCTCACATACACTCATAACTTATTAAATATTAAAATTTACTCTATTCTGTGCATTACTGTGTGGAAAAAGTTCGAAAAGTATTGTTAAACTGAAACCATCTATAAACATTTTATGTCTATATGAACTTTCTGACCAAATTTAATCCAAACAGTGTTTATATAGAGCTTTCTGAACAGATTAGTATAAATAACACCACATATATTTTCGTAGAAACTTTCTAATAACGAAAAAAAATTTGAATAAAACTTATGCACTCACTGATATAAAAGAGACAGTATTATAAAACTGTTTAGAATTTTTCCAGTAGCAAGTTAGTGCTGCACACAATACTAATAATACTTCCGAAGCAATAAAAATTTACCAGACAATAACTTTGGCAATGTATATTGTTTTCAAAGAACAATACCATCATGCAAACTTGCACAATCTGTCTACAAAAACTTTAAGTTTGTTTTGTTGACTTTAAAAGTTTCTTCAAGCTTTTAAAAAAGTGGTACACATATACATGGCATATACATATACGAGTATACGAAAGAATTCATTCGGCTATGCTTTTTCGGCATTTGTATAATATAAAAAAATTGGACTTCTTATATATCGTTTTTATTAGTGTGACTTTTGCGAGTTCTTTGCTTTTGTAGGTCAATTTTTTTTGCACATTTTTAATAAAAATCCTTATCTACAATTTATATCCGTACAACACATCTACATATACATATACTGTCTAATATAGTAATCTAATTAGTAAAATGAACAATAACATTCATATTATTCCATCGATATCACATTATACTTCTTAGAAACCATTTGAAATTAAAAAAGGCAGTTTGGCCGTTTGTGAAGGATGGTGGTATTTGTGGTTACGTTAGCTCGTAATGACGGCTATTACGAGCTTGCTCGTGACTTTATACGTTCACCGTCATGAATAAACCGTTTCCATTACAGTCTCGTTGTAAAATATACCATTACTCACAAATGAATATATTGTCAGTTTCAGTTATTCAATAAATAATGTTATGATTTCATTTGCTGTGACATCATAAATAAATTGTTCAATAAAACGCCAACCCCTTTAATCAACCCCCGCACAAAATTAACTATTTTAATTAGTTTTACATGTTGATTGTTCATGCATACTGAATGAGCACATTCGAATTCGATAATAAATATTTCATTTTTCTACATTTTTACGTCAGTATAAATAACCGTTTTGTTTATTATTCAATATAGTGGAAAGATTTCATTTGTTGATTTAGTTAACACCTTAAATTATGTGAAAGGGGTCAAGGTGAACCGAAAGCAACAATTTGTAAAACGATATATAGATTTAGATAAAATGAGGTGACATAAAATTTACACTATCAAATACACGATACAATTTTGCAAAAACATCAAGCTCACTTGTATTTTATAAAGTAAAATACACGCACACAAGACCCAGGATATATTGAATAAACACTTAAAGTGCATGCAATCTTTGATAATGTCAACTAACTCATATATATATCTTTATTTAAAGTGCACATGAAAGTAATGAGGGAAATTAAGTAATAAACACTTTATTACAGCTATACAAGTTCAATACACGGAAAAGTATTTCATTATTTTAAACAAAATTGTCTTGAAATACTTCATCAACTTATATTCTCCAGAAAATTGGACGTTTTCAAATACTTCCCTTGCAATTAAACAAGTTATATGTTTCCCTTGATAACATAAATTGCGAGTAGAATGTCGAAATGAAACATTTTCCAAGTTGTGAAGAAACTTGAAAAAAAATGGATTCTAAAATCATATTCTAATAACTGTAAATTTTTCAACACGATGAATTTGAAAATGTTAATTAACATCTAAATTCTATGGAGTATTAATGAATATATTTATTTAAACTAATGTAGTGATTTATACTATATTTATTTATTCATTTATAAAATATCTGTAGTAATAATGGTGTCGTCGCCCGTATTTTTCATGGTTAATAATTTATTTTTAATGGCCGATTAAGCTCATTCACCCCTATAAAAGCTTTTAATAAATTTTCAAAACCATTGTCTTCAAATACATAAAAAAAACAAGAGGTGGAGTACTTAATGCTGAATCGCCGATTTAGTTATAAATAAACGGTAAAAAATTACGTTGAACAATAAGTTTAATTAATGTTTAATTCAAGTCGCACTATATAATTTGTAAGGAAATTGATATGTTTTGGATAACGGTTATATTTATACAAAATAAACGTGGTATCTTTTATAATTATTATGTCGCGAATTGTGGAATAAAGGTGAGAAAGGTGAATTATTACTTTAAGTTTCTATATGTAGGTCTATTTTTAAAGGAGTGTTGGAAAATTTGTATTTCTCAAGACCCATTGTTACAATTTTTGGTGTGACTCAAAAAAGCTCATAAAAATTTTTAAATTGCGATAAATAGTAACTAATACAGTATTAAACTCAAGAATGTCGTAATAGTTATTTACATTTTACTGTCGAGCTTAGGAAAGGTATATTTGGCAAACGAGCGATAGCGATTTTGATAAATTAAATTTATAGAAAATACTAAGAGATGGTGCTGTAAAATATCAACCCGAAAATTAAAAAAATATCCAATTTTCCGTATACGTAAGGGTATTTAAATGATTTTTCAATTGAAAATTTTGAAAATATATTATTTTCCATAAAAATTACAATTTGATCAACTGAGAAACATAAAATATTATGTGACTTTAACCATGAAAAATTCACCGACCCTTTAGACACACTGCGGTTTATTATTAGAAATGTGTTTCAACCGCTAATAATTGTAGGGTAATCCTGGTACAGGCGACCAAGTCACGTGTTGAGAACTATCACACTGAATTTATTGATGAGATCACCCCTTATTGTCTCATATGTATATATAGGGAATATTTGTTGTATATTATTCGTTATCGATTGTCGATTACAATAAAGTGCATTTCAAAAATATGTTT
>SSSI01010281.1:0-68638 GCA_004796505.1 Oryzaephilus surinamensis
AACCTGGATGAATATATGAATCATGTGAGTCGTAAATATACCTACATTATTTATTAATACTTGAATAAACATTATACATAAGTAATAAAAATTCGATTTGTTTCTTAGTAATCTTAATCTCCTTGTCCTTACAAGACAAACATCTTAGTACGAGTATTTCTAGGTTAAATTTAAACAAAAATTGAATGGTCACATAAGCAACAATCAGTGGAACTCATCAAAATATTATTATGTCGTTATAATAGGCTCTTTGGGAAACAATTAAACATTTATTTATAACAATTGGGACAATTGACAACAAATACAGGACCAGTGCACTTTGAGTACATCACATTCCCAAGAATTCACAAAAACGACGCTATTTTTGTTATCGAACGTCACAATAATATGCTCACCTGACAAATTAAGGGTCATGTTTATAATAGAATTAGAATTGTATGACGAATAGGTACTCGTACATATTAAAGTAGAATAAGTACTTCTCAAACATAATTTACCAAAATATGTATAATAAATGTTAAGATAACATTTATGCATATTTCATCGAATAAACATAATTAATCTGTACATCTGATAATATTAATAATCATTATTTGCAACATCATTGTTGCAAACAGTATATTAATTAAAAATAACTTCGAGTTGCTTCAGTTTCATAATTATTTTTCATAAAGTATAAAGAAAATTATTGTTAAAATGTTTAGTATGTTCGGGTTAATTTTACTTCTGACGTCACTAGTAATAGTTTTCCTATTATATTTAAAATGGAAATCGAATTATTGGCAAAGACGGAACATTGAAAGTTTCCCAACTAGTTTAATTTATGGAAATGTTGAGGATCCATTTAGATCAACAATATCGCTTAGCGAACAAATCGAACGCCTGTATAGAAGAGCGAGAAAAGAAGGTTTAAACCATGTTGGCATATATACACTACTGCAAGCACCTTCACTGATAGCACTGAAACTAGATTACGTCAAATTAATAATGACCAAAGATTTTCAATACTTTGTCGATCGTGGAGTTTACCATAACGAGAAAGATGATCCAATAAGTGCCCATTTGTTTGCAATCGGTGGTCAAAAATGGCGTAATTTGCGCGTCAAAATGACACCAACCTTTACTGCTGGCAAAATGAAGCAAATGTTCCAAATTGTTGCCGATTGTGGAACACAATTGGAACATATTCTTGACGAAAAATTTCGAACCACTGATGCTGTCGATATTAAAGAAGTTTTAGGCTGTTACGCCACTGACATTATCTGTTCTTGTGCATTTGGCTTGAACGTGCACACATCCACCGATCCAAATTCCGAATTTCGTAAATATGGTAAACAAGTTTTCGAAATTCGACCATCCAGACGACTTCAATTGCAATTTGCTACGAATTTTCAAAAAATTGCCAAACTTCTACACATGCGCTTCTTTCCAGTTGAACTTAGCGATTTCTTTACAAAAATCGTCACCGATACAATTAAATACAGGAAAACGAATAATTACGTACGTAATGATTTCTTGCAATTAATGATTGAATTGCAAAATAACGACAAATCGATTACATCGGATATTATAACGGCACAATGTTTTGTGTTCTTTGTTGCCGGCTTTGAAACTTCTTCAACAGCGATGACATTCGCATTGTACGAATTGGCATCAAATCAAGAAATTCAAGATAAAGTCAGAGCAGAGATAAATAGCGTATTAAAGGAACATGATGGTAAAATTACATACGATTCGATGATGGATATGAAATATTTAGGCCAAGTTATAGATGGTGAGTTAATTTATAAAAAAACTGTATTGTATCTGCTCGAAAGGCTAGCGGATATATTTGGAAATATTGAAAAATGTTGCGTTTTTATTGGTGTCTTAAATAAAACACCATACACAAATCAAAATGGAGTATTTTTCAAAATTTCAGTTATTCCCGCTGCATTTTTATTTTCTCATTTCTGTTACATGAACGAACTATAAAAGGTTTCTTAATCTCTTGTTTTTTCAGAAACTTTAAGAAAATGGCCCCCAGTAGCTGTTATAAGACGGAGTTGTGTCAAAACTTACAAGTTTCCCGATGGGGCTGTTGTTGAAGAAGGCACAAGAATGGTTATACCGGTTTCAGGAATTCATCATGACGAAGAATATTATCCAAATCCATACGAATTCGATCCAGAACGTTTTAATGATGAAAATCGAAAAAATATACCAGATTATGCTTATTTGCCATTCGGCGAAGGTCCAAGACTATGTATTGGAATGAGATTTGGAATAATGCAGACAAAAGTTGGATTAACAAGTGTTTTAAGAAAGTATCGTATTACATTAAATAAAAAGACGCAATTACCGATTAAATTAGACAAAAACTCAGTAACACCTTCTGCTAAAGGTGGTATTTGGTTAAATTTGGAAAAATTATAAACTGTTAATTTTTGTTCATATATTTTTACTTTGTTATCAAACAATAATTATGAATTTTGATTAGATTTGAGTTATTTATGTACATATAATTAACCTTGTTCGACTCTTCAGTTCCAGAACAGTCCTAAAACTGCAGTAAACATAAAATTTCTGTTCTGAAAATGCAATTTACTTTTACCGTTAAACAATATAATTATTTACCGAACAGAGACGTTGATAATTAGTTAATTAGCAATTAATATTTAAAAAAATGTACTCATTATTTTCTATTTTTAATAAAGAATCCTAAATATAGTAAGGAATTTACGATTTTATGTTTTTATTTTCCGATAAGAAAAACGAATATAAATTAAGGGTTACCAATTAATTTGTTTACCAATTATTATTTACCCATACTAGGTATACATTATACTAAAACTTAACTTTTAGTGAAAATGTTTTTTTCGTTAATTGTAACATTTATTGTGTTGTTTATCTCATACTTAAAGTGGAAATCAAATTATTGGCAAAGAAGAAATATCGAATCACTTCCATCACATTTAATTTTAGGAAATATTGAAAATCCTTTTAAAACAACAAAATCTTTTTTTACACAATACGAAGATTTCTACAACAAGGCAAAGAAAAAAGGATTGAAATATTTTGGGCAGTATAATATATTTCAAACAACAACATTCATTCCAGTCCATCTAGATATCGTAAAATCGATAATGGCGAAAGATTTCCAGTATTTTGTAGATCGTGGATTTTATTATAATGAAAACAATGAACCAATTACTGCACATTTATTTTCACTTGATGGACAACAGTGGCGTAATTTACGTGTGAAAATGACACCTACATTTACTTCCAGTAAAATGAAGCAAATGTTTCAAACTCTAATTGAATGTGGAGCAATTTTGGAAAAGATTCTTAACGAAAAAGTTCCAATCAGTAATGGAATCGACGTTAAAGAAATGTTTAGTTGTTACGCCACTGACATTATCTGTTCTTGTGCTTTTGGCTTGGACGTGCACACCTTAACAGATCCGGACTCAGATTTTCGTAAATATGGTAGAAAAGCATTCCAAATGAACGCCTTAAGACGAATAAAACAAATTTTTCTAGTATATTTTCCAAATATTTCGAAAACATTACATTTACGCTACTTTCCTAAGGACGTGTCTAAATTTTTTACAAAAATTTTACACGAAACAATTTCTTTTCGATTAAAAACTAATTACGTACGCAATGATTTCTTGCAAGTGATGATTGATATGCAAAAAACTGACGATTCAATTACTTTGGATACAATTGTGGCACAATGTTTTCTTTTTTTCTTTGCCGGATTTGAAACTTCTTCAATAACGATGACTTTTGCATTGTACGAATTAGCAAGAAATCAAGAAATTCAGGATAAAGTAAGAACGGAAATTAAGACAGTGTTAAGAAAATATAATGGTGAAATTAATTACGATTCTACAATGGAATTGAAATACATGAAACAAGTTGTGGATGGTAAATTTTCAGTAAAGATAAAAAATGGATAATGATACCTAATCAAAAACGATAATTTTTAGAAACTTTGCGCATTTGGCCACCCTTGCCAATAATTACAAGACAATGCTGTAAAGATTACAAACTCCAAGATGAAAATATTATCATTGAAAAGGGCACAAAAATAATAATACCAATTGTTGGTATACAACATGATGAAGAATATTTTGAAAAGCCCATGGAATTCAATCCAGACCGATTTAGTGATGAAAATCGAAACAATATACCATATTATGCCTATATACCTTTTGGCGAAGGGCCAAGACAATGTTTAGGGATGCGATTCGGTGGTATGCAGACTAAAGTTGGATTAACAAGTGTTTTACGAAATTATCGTGTCACTTTAAACAACAAAACACGCGTGCCTGTAAAACTGAAGAAAAACGAGATTTTTCCGTATGTGGATGGGGAAATTTGGCTGAATTTTGAAAAATTGTAAATTTTTCGCCATCACAGAAAATTTTTTTTTTAAATTATTTAATTACCAATTGTACCACATTTATAAAATAAAATAACTAAAATCCAACAGTCATTTAAATTTCCAATTATGTCATTTGAGTCTGTTAATAATATTTCAACAACCCCAATTCCGTATGTGCCACCCCCAACACCAGAACAATGCATTCTGGAATATTCCTACCCATCGTTGCCGTCCCCGTTTCCCGATTTGGCCAAACTAGACATACCGTATGTGAAAGAAATCGGTATAAAAGCCAGCCTGGACCTTTTGGCCAAATATTTGAACTGTGCAGATTATAAATTTAATTTAATTCAGTTCTGGTTCCTTGATATAATTACAGAATGTTTATGGAGATGCCAAGATGAATTTCAATTTCCCACAGACTATCAGAAACTGATTATTGAATGGATTTTATATATATTTGACTTAATAAGAGGTTCTTCATAGTTTATTTACGATTAATATAAAATTAGAATCCCAATTTTCATAAGTTGTTATATTCTTTTTATTTTCCAATTTTAAATGAAATGGATTCAATTCCACTTTACGATTTATCAATATTACATAATTCAAATGTATAAATTGTAAGAAAACTTGAATTAAACTTGTTAGAACGCTATCGAAATCCCTAAAATCGGAATTTACATATTTGCAATGAGATTTTATTTCAGTTAAATTCGAACGAAATCCATTTACTGAAATAATTGAACTTCTCTGTTTCCAATTAGATCCTCACTTGAATTTAACAAGAAAGAAATTTGGGGAGATTTTTAAAGAAGCTATAAATATTGCTTATTCTAATATACAAGCCGGCTGCAAATTAACACCACCAAAGGATATTTTTACAGTA
This sequence comes from Oryzaephilus surinamensis, assembly GCA_004796505.1. Classification (NCBI taxonomy): domain Eukaryota; kingdom Metazoa; phylum Arthropoda; class Insecta; order Coleoptera; family Silvanidae; genus Oryzaephilus; species Oryzaephilus surinamensis. Next base: position 5,262 of record SSSI01010281.1, read on the forward strand.
AAGTCCCAAGAAACCATCGAAATCAATCCACATTCAGACGATTCGGATTTATCTTCCAGTTCGAGCGTGTCTTTGGATTTTTCTGATGACAATTTTGTGGCTTTTACAACTAATGATGACGTTGAAGTGTTCCATTTACCAAAAAATCCTCTAATCTGGGCTCCAACATGTAAGAAAGCATGTAAATTGTGATAATGTCTTGTAAAATTCTCTTTAGGTCCATCTACGAGTCTTGTCGACACTTTAACTGAAAAATCGATCACTGAATTTGATGATGAATCGGATATTGTGATTGAAGAAGAATCGATCCAGTTGAATGATTCAAATTCTGATATTCCATCACGGTTTTTATCATCAAAAACGTCCACCTCATCGACCACTGCTTCTGTAAAATCATCAAATTTGACAAGAAAAAAGTTAGATTGTTGTCAATACGTGAATAAACCAGTTGAATGTCCATCTAAACTGATTTATACCAGTAAATCATCCTCTAATGATAATTTGTCTTTAAAAGAGGATGTATTTGATGCATGGTTTACTTACAATTTATGCCAACAACGTGGCGAAGACATGAATGACTCAAAAATTGGCTGGTTGCCATCTTCAAACGAACAAATTCGATCATTTATTAATCGTGAAAGTAGCAGCAGTCATTCGTTTAAAGAACAATATATAAATTATTTAAAAAAGCAAACAAATGGCGAACAACACCAACAAATTTTCATTAATTATTGCGCTTTGTTGGTAATCAAACAATTCGCAATTGACTAGTAAGTGGTTTATTGTTATTTGTTCGATTGTTGTACGTGTTTAGGAAAATTATTTTCCAGTTTTTATGGTAGTTTTCAATTCGCACTAATAAAGTATGCATTGAGGTACAACTATAATTATATTACACAGGAAATAAATGATGTTTGGTGTGTGCCGAAGCTAGCTAAAGGTGATTTTAAGCGGCCAGTTGAAAAAAAACCGAAAAAAGAGAAAAAAACGAAAAAAGACAAGAAGTTGAGTAAAAAATCGAAATCAAGTAAAAAGTCGAAATCTAGTAAAAAGTCTAGTAAATCTAATAAGTCCAGTAAGTCTGGTGAATCTGATAAAAAGTCGAAATCGTCAAAAGGTAGTAAAAAACTAATAAAACAAGAAAAAGAAGAATTGAAAAAACTAAAACTACAACAAAAATTGTTGGAAGAAGAAAAAAGGAAAGAGGAAGAGAACAGACGCTTTATGTTTCCGTTAGGAGATGCTGTGGATGATGCATTTTTCCAAGGAATTTTTGAAAATTATGTAAAACCAGTTAAAAAAAGCAAAAAGAAAGACAAAGAAAAAGGAAAATCAAAGAAATAATAAATAAATTCAAAAATTTTACGAGTACATATAGTACCATCTACAAACCAATTGTAAAAATAAACATTGCTGAATAGAAGATATCTGTTACTTAAAACCAAAATAACATATTTCATTATTTAAATTATTCAAAACCAGATTTTTTATGAATAAAATACGTACTCGCATAATCAATACAAGGGGTCAAAACACCATAACTTGTCAGAAATCATAGTTAATCTTTTTTTAATTAAACCTATTCTCGTATTCATCCTGAGGCTACAAAATGAACAAAAAATTTAATAATAACATAATGTTATAACAAGTTTAATTATGAAAAAAAAATATGATTACATGTGTGGAAAATGACGATTTACAAACTAATTGTTATATTTAAATGCTATAAAGTCTCCGTCCTTTAATCTTCATTATTCATCAATAAATATTCGACGTGAATTCTAATTATATCATCAATTTTAATTGAATTTTAAACCATAGACAGAATGTGCGCAAAATATTAAATATTAAACCGTCATATACAAGATTAGTTAATGTCCAAAACGATTAAGATAAACACAAAAAAATAAAGCTTCTTTTGCGGTTGATAAAAATGTGTAAACATAGAAACAAGTTAAATTAAAACGTTTGAAATAATCGTTTTTTCAGAATTTTATTATTCACACCAGAGCCAGACAAATTTTTGTCTAATTATTATAAATGATTAGCTTAATGTTGAAGTCATTTACTAGACAATAAAGAAAATGATTTTCTTTGAAACTGGTGTGTGGTTAAAAAAAGACCATAATTTATTTGCTCATTCACACTTGAATACAAAATTTTTGATTAATTACATGTTTACACTTGATATAATATGAATAAATCATAGAATCCAATTATTTACAGTTTATCTCTTCAAATACAAATCTAATATTTTTTTAATAAATAAATTAAAGCTCCATTTGATATTATACCTAACTTGTACAAGTTCAAGGTAATTCATTGCCATTTGCGAATCATTTTATATGCACTCTTGCAAAAAAAGACCATACACATACAAAGATACTATTCAGATGATGGTGTTTGGATGCACAAAAGTGCATCTTCATGGTGGACCAATTTTTCGAGAGCATCAATTTAAGCCGCTGATGATCTTTTTTTTTCTTCCAAACCCAAACCGATGAAATTCTATACCGGGTGTTAAAATCAACAAAATTTATAAAAAAAATAAAATTTGTATTTTTATTTTTTTTCGCCAAATTTTTAAAAATTGTCCATTTGAAAAACTGATTTCCTTAAATTATGATTTCATGCCATTTTCTTTTGACTCTTTATTTGTAAAGTCGGATGTGGTTGGGGCCACCCCTAATTTCGGGTGAGAAATGGTCTTCATCACCAAGACACACCTTGTATAAATAAATATGCCTTCTGAAAAATCTCCTCCTACTCGCCACATATAAGAGACGATTCTTGGTTTAATTCAAACACATTTCTGTGTTTGATAAGTCCAAGAAGCCATCCAACGTCCAGTGAGAGTGTCAATTGTGCGCCCCATACAAAGTTCTTCACCTCTTCGACGTAATTGAATGGTATATTGTTATTTTTTTTAATTTGTAGTTTTGTGCAACAAAAAGTTCTTGGTACGACAAGAATTTACTAAAAGGTGCGCTTTTGTTTAAAAAATTACTCACCGGAAACTAATCGTAAATATTTACAAAAGTGCCAAAATTTCAATATTTTTTTTGTAGTTATGATCTTAAGTGATTCCGTTATGTCCAAAACGCACACTCATAAATAATAAATAAATTTACATTAATTAGCATTTACTTAAACCAAAAATATTCTTATTAAAAAAATTAACGCCTCCACAATAAGACAAAAAATCATAACGGTCCATTATTTTAGACAAGTTTTTGGATTAACTTTTTTTATAATAAAAGAAGCTTGTTTTCTTAAAGTATCAAATTTTTTTATGGAATTTTGTTATTTTTCTTGTATTATGCTAATAATAATAGTAAACAAAAAAGGACAGTCAACTTTTTCTTGCCGAAAATATATTAATGTATGCAAATGGCTGGGAAATAAAATTTTTTATTCGAAAAACTGGCACCCTGCAATTTGTTCTTTTAATCGTTATTTTCTTCATTGAAATAGTAGTTAGTGTTAATACAATGTAATGTATTAACACTATATGTCTATAATCAAGAAAGGCCTACATGCGGTGAATTTTAAATGAATTTTAACATTGTTGTCGTGATGTATTATTATAATGATTTTTTTCCATTTTTTTTGGGTCAGTGGCACTCACGTATCATGTATTTTGTCTTGAACAAATTTTAAAATTGGTATCGATGATGGTCAACATTCAGTTTTTTATTTGATTTTGTTACAGGGGGAGAACCAAAAGACTGTTCTATTGTGATTACAATATAATATGTTCCCTAACTAGTGTGTAAAGTGTTAGAAATGTTTAAGAATTTATATGTAAGTATTTAACATCTAATTTGAATAACAAGAAAAAGGCATCAATAAAAAAATTGAATTAAAATTTAATCTAATTCGTGAATCAATTTTTTGCTAGTTCAAGTTCAATGTTACTAAATTATTCAAATTGATTCGTACACCTGGATTCAATATAAAAAAAATGTTAAAATGACAATCATTTAAATAAAAAACATGTTCTAAACTCTTTATAGTTACTAAATGATTATAATTAATAGTCTATTAAAATTTAATTGAATACTGACATTATAATAATGGATAACATACTGTAATTGAATTTATTTCTTTTACAATGTAAAATTATGTACCGTATAAGTACTAAATAATAATTATTAACTTGAGCTGCGACTAAGTAACAGGTTTTTCAACTGGGCAAAACGGTTAATCTAGTTTTAATTTGCAATTTATATTTGTGGACAACTTCGAGGATTTTATATATCTTCTTTTATTTATATGGAATTGAACCATAAATACAAATTTATAAGAAAGAACTATTTGTTTAATAATATCATTAAAATAAATATCGTCGCCATTAACTATTTCAATATTCATAAATGTAAAAAAGATGTTGATTTGTTTATCTTCATTTCTTTTTAATGGAATTGTTTTTTTCCTTCAGTCAAATTAACAAATTCATCAGCCTAATGTTTATTCATTTAATAAAGTACTAAAATTTAGCGGAAACTTTCGAAATTCTGAAAAATCTTATTTTTAAACAATTTCTGGTTTAAAACGCCAATAAAGCAGTAGTATTTTTTATATTTTTCAAAAATTCACCACTTTTAGATAATAATTACGATATGGCTAAGCGTATCAAGCCTAACAGAAGAAAAAGTAACACTAAAACGTCCAAAACGAAATGCCCATATTCCACCATTGGGAGCGCCAACTTTTCGACGTGATTCAGTCGAAAGTATTCCAAACTTAAATTCACCTTCTGACAGAAGTTCAGCTTACAGTAGATTTGAAGAATACGGCAGTAAATCGTTACCTTTAAGAGAAGCAGTTGAAAGTGTTCCCACGATGTAAGTTAAATCGCACAAAATTTCCAAAAATGACGAAAATTTTTCCAGTGAGGATTCTTCTGTAAGAATTCCTCTTCGAGATGCTGTTGAACGTCGACTTCTCCCTGAAGAATCATCAGACGAAGACACAGGGTACGATGATAACACAATTTATGGTTATAAAAGACCAGAAGTGCCGGATAAAACTGATGAAGTTGTTGAAAATGTCTTCAATCCACAAATTTATCCCGCATTTAATCCGTACGCTTTCATACAGTCGCAATATATTCCCACTGTGTACACAGGATTGGGAAATTACGTTGGCCATCAACCTGTCCAAACAGTTTACTCACCATTGGAGTATTTCCAATCAATAATCAATCGAATCGCTCCATTAAAATATAGAGTCGACAACAGGTATCAGCAATTAGTGTCAACGCCTTACGGAAGAATTGGCCGTAGTTTATACCCTAGTAATCCACTCTTCAGACATGCATTGCATCAGTTAAGTACCGAAAAAAAGATTGTCTGCTACGTGCAAGGAGTTTCTGCGTACAGAAAAGAACCGCTCACCTTCAATCCAGACGATTTGGATCCATTCGCATGCACACACGTCATCTACGCGTTTGCATCCATCGATCCACATAACTACAACATGATTTCCAATGATGATGAATTTGATATCATCCGTGGCGGTTATCGCTCCGTTACTGGACTGAAACGCATCAATCCTAACTTGAAAGTACTGATTTCTTTGGGTGGTAGTCGTGAAGACACTTCGCACAGATTTTCGAATATGATTTCAAGTGCTGGCCGTCGAAGAGATTTCATACGTTCAGCAATTAGTTTTGTAAAACTGTACAATTTTGATGGTATAGATATTCATTGGCAATATCCTGGTGCCGAAGAATACGGTGGCCGCATCACCGACAAAGAATATCTCAACTTGTTCCTGGAAGAGTTGTCGGAAATATTTTCAGCTCGTGGTTGGTTACTGTCCGTGTCAGTTCCGGCATCACGTTTTCGCATCGAAGATGGTTTTAATCCGTTACGTCTTAGTAGTACTGTAGATTTTGTTAATGTGGAAGCTTACAACTTCCATAGGGAAAGAGAGCCAGTAGCTGATCATCACAGTAACTTGTATTCGAGACCAGAAGATAATGGATTGAATATTTTTTATAGTGTTGATTATGCCGTTAAATTTTGGTTGAAAAAAGGATTAGATAAGTCCAAGTTGGTCGTTGGGATTCCGTTCTTCGGCAGATCTTTTACCTTACAATATGTCAACGAAACTGATATTGGAGCTCCAATTAAAGGGCCAGGAAGGGAAGGATTCTATACCCAACAACCTGGTTTATTATCCTATTTTGAAATCTGCGATTTGGTCTTAAACGAAGGCTGGCACAGAGGTGAAGACTATTCTGGATCACCTTATATAGTCAATGGAGATCAATGGATTGGTTACGACGACATGTCCAGCATAGCAAGAAAAGTAAATCGCTTGTAACTTTTAAAATCATTCCTAAGAATGTGTTTTTATAGGTCGCTTATGTGAAAGATAACAATTTAGGTGGTGTAAGTGTGTGGGCAGCAGATTTCGATGATTTCAAAGGCCTTTGTGGAGTAAAATGGCCATTATTAACAGCAATTAACAAAGACTTAAGAGGTTTCGAACCGCCAACACTTCATGCAGACATCAATCCTCCAACCCAACCATATGGATCGTGTTCTGCAGATGGCTTTTACACAGACGCGAAAAATTGTGCTGCTTATTACATTTGTAAAAATGGCTTAAGTTATCATTTGTCTTGTGGTAAAGGTTTAATGTTTGATCCTGCTACCGGTAAATGTGACAGAATTAGTGCAAATTATTGTAAACCAGGCCAAACTATTTATATACCAACAAGTTTGAAAAGTTTTGAGAATAATTTGTTAAAATTGGAGAAGCTTAATGACGATAGTAATGAACTGAAAGTCATTTGTTATATCACTAACTGGGCCTTTTATCGTAAAGCTGATGGAAAATTTGTTCCCGAACATATAGATCAACGATTATGTACTCATGTTGTTTACGCTTTCGCTAGTTTGGATCCAGAAAAGTTATTAATGAAGGAATTCGATCCTTGGGCCGACATTGATAACAGTTAGTCGTAAATTCTTCTATTTGTGTTAAACTAAATTGTCAAATTTCAGATTTATACGATCGAGTGACATCGCTAAAGGACACTAAAGTTCTTTTATCATTGGGAGGATGGACTGATTCAGCTGGTGATAAATATTCGAAGCTTGTTAGCGATGGAACGGCTAGAAGACGATTCGTGGTTGGAGCTGTAAGCTTTTTACGAAGATATGGTTTTAGAGGGTTGCATTTCGATTGGAATTATCCAGTTTGTTGGCAAAGCAATTGCAGGAAGGGACCTGCTTCAGATAAACCGAACTTCACAAAATTGATTCAAGTAATTTATCATTTTTATCAACCTTCTTGCAACTCGTTTCGTTTTAAATTTATTATTTTAGGAACTCCGTACTGAATTCAACAAACAAAGTCCACCATTACTATTGGCTGCTGCAATATCAGGATATAAAGAAGTGATTGATGTTGCATATGATTTGCCAGCTTTAGGAAATGCTTTGGATTTCTTATCAGTGATGACGTATGATTACCATGGTGCTTGGGAAAGACATACGGGACATGTAAGTCCATTATACGAAATGCCTGGCGATCGTTATCCACAATACAATACGGTAAATATTAAAGTAATGTTGATTTATTCAGATGCAAATACAACTATTTCAATATTTAGAACTTCACTATGGAATATCTAGTTTCAAAAGGTGCTCCACGTAACAAACTGCTTGTTGGAATTCCATTCTACGGACAATCGTTTACTTTAACAAAATCCAGTAGTTACGGTGAAGGAGTACCAGCTGCAGGAGCTGGAGAACCTGGGGAATACACCAAACAACCAGGAATGCTGGCGTATTACGAAATTTGTTACAGGATTAGGAACAACAGATGGATCGTTAATAGAAAGAGTCCAACTGCTGGGCCGTATGCTTACAATCGTGAACAATGGGTGGGCTTTGAAGACATCGACTCAGTTAAAATGAAGGCCGCTTATATAAAAAATTCTGGATTTGGTGGTGCTGTTGCTTGGACTATAGATTTAGATGACTTTTCTAATCGATGTTGTGGTGGTTCCTTCCCCCTTCTGCGAAGTATCAACAAAGAATTTGGTCTGATTTCGGATAATGAAGTTGTTGGAGACTGTACCAAGCCTCCACCACCATCAACTCCCGCTCCACCACAAACTACGACTGGAGTTGATACTGGAGCTAGTTCTGAACATAATCACGAAGAATGGACGTCAACAACTACAAAAAGAACGACAACATCGCCTTGGTGGACGACTAAGCCTTCGACTTCCACATCTTCTACACCTTGGTGGAGTACTAGTAAACCTTCAAGTACGACAACTACACGAAGAACTACTACCACAACTAGTCCTTGGTGGACTACCACAACTACAAGACCTACAACGACCACAAGACGTACAACAACAACAAGACGTACAACAACAACAAGACGTACTACTACGACAACTTCAACCACTTCATATCCACCTTGGCAGCAAAGCACTACAATTCCACCACCAGGAATTGTTATGCCAGAAGTTGAAAAGCCCAGTCGTTCTTGCGAAACTGGACAATATTTGCCAGATCCAAAGAATTGTAACGCTTATTATCGTTGTATACTGGGTGAACTCAAGAAACAATACTGTGCTGGTGGTTTGCATTGGAACAAAGATAGAAACATTTGTGATTGGCCAGCAGATGCAAAGTGTGACAAGAAATGTAAGTTAATATATTAAGAGTGTCGGTCATTTTGTAACAAATATCCGCTGTTTCATTAGCTGAACGTCCTGGGCAAAAACCAACAACAGTTTTATGGCAGACAAAAACTACCACGGCTTCATATTATCCAACAACCACTGAAAATCCATCAAACAATCAACCAACTTCAGAACTAACAGAATGCAACAATGGACAATATTATCCACATGAAATGTGCAGCAGTTTCTATGTTTGCGTTAACGGACAACTAGTTCAACAAAGTTGTGCACCTGGTTTAAGCTGGAATGTTGATAGTGGCATGTGTGATTGGAATTATAAAGTTAAATGTCTCGGTAGAAAGAAACTGGCTGAACAATACACATTTAAAGACAACTTGCACAATCCTAAACGTATGTTTACTCGATTTTTTAAACAAATCAACAAGACTGATAATTTTTTTAGATCCCCTTCCATATTCAGCTTGCGACGGTAATAAATTCGCTCCATATCCTGGCGACTGTACTCAATACATGCACTGTCTCTGGAACAAATTCGAAGTATTCCAATGTGCTCCTGGTCTAAACTGGAATAACGTAATATTTTCAGAAATTCGATAAAACATTTTTCTTAAATTCGTTTTAAATAGGAAAAGCAAATATGCGACTGGCCGGAATCTGCAAAATGTACAGAAAATGAGTTACCACCAGATGATATTAATGTGCCAACAACTACTCGCCCAGCGACTAGTCGACCAACAACTAGTCCCCCATCTAGTACTACTCAATGGGAGTGGAAACCACCGCAGTCTACTACAAGCTCTCCACAATGGAAGCCACCATCTACAACAACAACTGAATCATCCGGAAATGAATGGGAATGGCATCCGCCAATTCCTCCAACATCTGAACAACCTCCACTATCGGAACCTTTGAAACCACAATCCGGTTACTTCAAAGTGGTATGCTACTTCACTAACTGGGCTTGGTATCGACGTGGAATAGGAAAATATCTCCCAGAAGACATACACGAAGATCTTTGCACTCATATAGTGTACGGTTTTGCCGTTTTAGATTTTGAAAATCTTATAATAAAAGCCCATGATTCGTGGGCTGATTTCGATAATCAATTCTATAAGCGTGTAACTGGTTTCAAAGCAAAAGGAATTAAAGTTTCACTAGCTATTGGTGGATGGAACGATTCACAAGGCGACAAATATTCCAGATTAGTAAATAATCCAGCTGCAAGAGCACGTTTCATTCAGCATGTTATTGGTTTCTTGGAGAAACATAACTTTGATGGTCTGGATTTGGATTGGGAGTATCCAAAATGTTGGCAAGTTGATTGTAAAAAAGGTCCTGATTCTGACAAACAAAGTTTTGCTGCTTTTGTAAGTGAATTAAAACAAGCATTTAGACCTAAAGGATACCTGTTGTCAGCCGCTGTTTCACCCAGTAAAACCGTTATCGATGCTGGATACGATGTGCCTGTTTTGGCTGAAAACCTAGACTGGGTCGCGGTTATGACATACGACTTCCATGGACAATGGGACAAACAAACTGGACATGTAGCCCCATTATACTATCATCCAGATGATGCAGTAGCATTTTATAATACAAATTATTCAATCAACTATTGGATATCTGAAGGAGTGCCTAGGAGAAAGATTGTTATGGGAATGCCATTGTACGGACAAGCATTTAGACTGGAAAATGAGGCTGAAAATGGACTGAATTCCAAAGCACCAGGTCCTGGTGAAGCAGGCGAATTCACACGAGCTGCAGGATTTTTAGCGTACTATGAAATTTGTGATAATATCAAAAATAAAGGATGGACTGTTGTGAAAGACCCAGAAAGACGTTTAGGACCATACGCCTACAAAGGTAATCAATGGGTATCATTTGACGATCAAGAAATGATACGAATCAAATCAGAATATATTCGTAAGATGGATTTGGGCGGTGGTATGATTTGGGCGCTTGATTTAGACGATTTCAAGAATAGGTAACTTAATTTCCATTATGTAAATTCTGTTATAATTAGTATTGATGTTATATTTTAGATGTGGCGAAGGACGGCATCCTCTTTTGACAATTATTCGCAACGTCTTAGCCGACGCTGGTTCTGGTAGACCAGAATCAACTTACACTAGACCACCTCCAAGACCTGTAGAACCAGTAGAAGCTGAAATATCTTCAACTACTTTAATGCCACCAATTACAACTTCAACGAAAACAACAACTTCCTCATTAGTCGATCCAAATTCTGAATTTAAAGTTGTGTGTTACTTCACCAACTGGGCTTGGTACAGACAAGGCAAAGGAAAATATTTACCATCGGATATAGATGCTGATTTGTGCACTCACATTGTTTATGGATTTGCTGTTTTGAATGGTGATCAATTGATTATAAAACCACACGATTCATGGGCCGATTTTGATAACAGTAAGAAAATGAAATTGTATATTTACAAAATATAATTTTCATTTGTTGCTTTAGAATTTTACGAAAAAGTAACCGCTTACAAATCGAAAGGAATCAAAGTCCTTGTAGCCATTGGTGGTTGGAATGATTCCGCCGGCGATAAATATTCTAGACTAGTCAACAATCCATCAGCAAGAAGACGATTTATAGCACACGTCGTTGATTTTATTGAAGCGAACAATTTCGACGGTTTAGACTTGGATTGGGAGTATCCGAAATGCTGGCAAGTAGATTGCAATAAAGGACCGTCTTCTGACAAGGAAGCTTTTGCTGCATTTGTACGTGAACTTCGGGAAGCCTTCCAGCCGAAAGGATGGTTACTTTCAGCCGCTGTATCCCCCAGTAAACGAGTTATAGATGCTGGCTATGATGTTCCAACTCTAAGCAAGTATTTAGACTGGATTGCTGTGATGTGTTACGATTACCATGGACAATGGGACAAAGTTACTGGACACGTAGCACCAATGTACGACCATGAAGAAGATTTCGATGCCACATTTAATGCTGTATGAATTTCATTGATTTTTATCGCTAATGTATTCATTAATTTGTTCTAAATTTTTATAGAATTTCACAATTAATTACTGGATTGAAAATGGAGCTGATCGAAAGAAATTAGTAATGGGTATGCCAATGTATGGACAATCCTTTTCACTTGCTGACAACAGTAATAATGGCTTAAATGCTCCAACGTACGGAGGTGGAGAAGCTGGTGAAGAAACAAGAGCTCGTGGCTTTTTGGCATACTACGAAGTAATCATTTTCTAAATTTATTCATGTAATAACTTTTAATAAATTTCTTCCATCAGATTTGTGAAAATGTTATCAACAAAGGTTGGCAAGTAGTGCGCGATCCACAAGGCCGAATTGGCCCATACGCTTACTTACGCGATCAATGGGTATCATTCGATGATATCGATATGATTCGCCATAAATCTTCTTATATTAAAGCGATGGGTTTGGGTGGTGGTATGATTTGGGCACTAGATTTAGACGATTTCAAAAACTTGTGCGGATGCGAAGAATACCCACTATTGCGTACCATTAATAGAGTACTACGAAACTATGCTAAACCAGATCCTAAGTGTGTTCTAGGCGAAAAACTTACACGTCCAACAAGTACTTCACGTCCAACAAGTACTTCACGTCCAACAAGCACCACAATTAGCCCTACAACTAGTACCACAGAACAAATCATTCCTGGTATAGTAGAAATCATGGAACCGTCGATTCCATCAATGTCTTGTGTTGGAAGATTCTTTGTACCACATGAAACCAATTGCAATGAATATTATATGTGTAATCAAGGCCAATTACAACTCCAAGTCTGCCCAAGTGGTCTATATTGGAACAAAGACCATTGCGATTGGCCAGAAAATTCTGAATGTCATCCTGATGGTACAACAACTGAAATGGCTGTTGTTGCGACACCGGAAATCACCACTGTAGTCCCTTCGCAATCCACTACAAGTCCATATCCAGTTGTAATTGATCCAAATGGTTACAAAGTAGTCTGTTATTTCACGAATTGGGCTTGGTATAGGCAAGGTGATGGTAAATATTTACCACAAGACATAGATCCAACATTATGTACGCATATAAATTATGGATTTGCTGTTCTGGACTCAAATACACTAACAATCAAACCGCACGATTCTTGGGCGGATATTGATAATGGTATATAGTGGCGGAAATTATCGATTTATGAGTTTATATTTATTATTTTGCAGATTTTTACAAAAAAGTAACAGCTTACAAATCCAAAGGCATCAAAGTTTTGATCGCTCTAGGTGGCTGGAATGATTCTTTAGGTAACAAATACTCGCGATTAGTTAACGATCCACAAGCTCGTGCTCGATTCATTGCACACGTGGTGCAATTTATTGAAAAATGGGAATTTGATGGTTTGGATCTCGATTGGGAGTATCCGAAATGTTGGCAAGTCGATTGCAACAAAGGACCGGATTCGGACAAACAGGGCTTTGCTAGTTTAGTTAAAGAACTGAGTGCTGCTTTTAAACCGAAAGGTTTACTTTTATCTTCGGCCGTTTCGCCAAGCAAAGCTGTAATTGATGCTGGATATGATGTGCCGACATTGAGTCAATATTTCGATTGGATCGCTGTTATGACGTACGATTTCCATGGACATTGGGACAAGCAAACTGGACATGTGGCTCCATTGTATTATTATCCAGGCGATGCTTACGACTATTTTAATGCGGTATTATTGATAGATCACTAAATCAAACGAATTTCAAATAAAATCTTCCATTTTTAGAACTTCTCTTTGAACTACTGGATCGACAAAGGCGCCGAACCCAAGAAACTGGTCATGGGCATGCCATTGTATGGCCAATCGTTCAGTTTAGCAGATGCAGGAAAACGTGGATTGAATGAAAAGTCTTACGGACCAGGAGAAGCTGGAGAATTTACAAGAGCTGGTGGATTTTTGGCATTTTATGAAATTTGTGAACGTGTTAAACGTAAAGGATGGACTGTTAATCGTGATCCACAAGGAAGAATTGGACCATACGCTTATATGGGCAATCAATGGGTATCTTACGATGATATAGCAGAAATTAAGAGAAAGTCACGACTTATAAAGGATCTTGGATTGGGTGGTGGAATGGTTTGGGCATTGGATTTAGACGATTTCAGAAATCGATGTGGTTGTGGTAAACATCCATTGCTCAAAACAATGAATAGCGAATTAAGAGGAATTCAGTCAGAGATTAACATAATGAATTGTACTTAAGTTAATATTTTATAAAAGTAAAAACGCTTTAATTCAATTCAATTGCATGCAATCGGGGAATTTAAAATAATATTTTCTCTTCTTTGAAATGTTTTAGTAATTGTTAACACTTTAAAGGATAAGAAAATATACAAATAAATGTATTATTTTTAGTTTACAAATTTAATATTTATGTATTAGTAACATTTGTAATAAAATAGATAATTATTACCGTATTATTTATTCCTTTACACAATTTTAAGACAATCTTTATCGATTTTAGACACGACAAACTCCACTCCTTCATAAGAGAAATTTTTAACGAATTCTTTTAAAAATCCTCGCTCTGAATCACTGTGATTACATAAAATTACACTAATTCCAGCTTGTGTGGCATCCAATACTTCATGATGAGACATCTCTCCAGTTAAATATAAATCGGCTTGTACTCCTGCGAAAACTGAAGCCCCAGAACCGGCACAAATAGCCACAGTGTTTATTTTACTGTCTAATGTGCAATTTTTGCCAATACCAAGTCGTAAATGTGGCAATCCAATATGACTTTTAACTTTTTCAATAGCATTTTGAAGAGTAATTGGATTGTCTAACGTAATTAATCTGCCCATGCCCACATTGGGATGACTGGGGTTAACGATAAGAGGAACTGAACTTTTCTTAGAAAGAAATGATGCTAACCAGTCATTAACACCGCCTTCAATCGCGTCCCAAGAAGTATGTGGACTAAAAACAGCAATGTTGTTGCGAATACATTTCGTAACAATTCGTTCCTTCCAATGTCTACAAAACAACTATGATAAAACAGTAATTAATTAATGCGTTTTAAGCGTTATATACTTTTGAATAACATGTTTTAACGGACGAAATATATTCGGATGATACGAGATAATAAGTTGTGCTCCTAAAGTAGAGGCTTCGTCAACAACGTCTTCAGTTAAATCAATAGTTAAGAGTGCTTTATTAACTGAAATATTGTCTTCGGGTTCTACTAAAAGTCCGACATTATCCCACGATTCGGCGAGTGTAATTGGTGCAAATTCTTTGAGTTTTTCCAAAACATTTTTAAGTGGAACTGTTGTCGTGCTCATGTTGGATGTTAATTGAAAATTATTATCACTAGGAACTAAGAAATAAATGAAAATAATTGTTGAAAATTAAAAAAATTATACGACGAACCTAACCTTAAAGTACTGCTATTAAAAACTTTATATTTGCATAAAAAACGTAAAATATTATTTGACTTAATTAAAAATTGCATAATTTTAGTAATTTAATTTATATGCGAAATTAAAACTATTTTCTGAAATGTTTTTACATTTGTTTGTAATGAATTTTATAACTTTAAAAATTAAAAAAGAGAATTAACAAATACAGAACACTGTAATTAATTAAGAATTTGAGACTGCCATCTGTTAGCCATTAGTCAAACAATGGCAGAAAACTGTAATTAATTAAAGCTGCCATCTGTTAATCATTAATCAAACAATGACAGAAAACTGTAAATAATTTGAGCTGCCATCTGTTGGGCATTAGTCAAACAACTAATACTTACAAAGTAGTATTCTGTAGTCCACTTCATTTTTTTGCACATTTTCATCAGATGACGTCAAACACTAGCATGCAATTACAGAAAACTTTAAGAAATTGAACTGCCATCTGTCAGACACTAGTCAAACAACTAACATTTAAGCAGCAGTGTTCTGTAATTGAGAAAGCTATTTCATTTTAAGCTTTGTCATCTGGTAGATGGCGACAAATATGTATTTGTTTAAACAAGTTTTAAACAAACCAAACAAAAAGACTTTTTGCAAAACGTTACATATTTTTACAAATATTAATAATTACTTAATTATTATGGTTCTTAATTAATTCAATCGGTTTAGCGGCTATTAATAGAAATATTTGTAGACGTTATAAATATGCCATTTTTTTCCATTCATTAAACTTAACCTCAAATTAAGCTATCGAACATTTTTATGTGTTTATTTTGAATAATTTCTTTAAAAAAATGAGGAGAAAAGTAGAATGCGAACAGTGTGGTAATGTTGAATTTACTCAAGAGTCAGGCCATTACTATTGCACTCAATGCCAAACTCAGACACAAGAAATACAAGAGCACGTTTTCGAAGATAATTTTAACCAAGATCATGAAGATGACCAACAAAATACAACACAACAAGAAACAAAGAAATCCAAAACAAGCAAACAACGAAAAAAACAAGAACAAAATAATCTGACTAGTTGGGAATGTTGGAATATTGTACTAAAATCATTAGTAGACGAATTAATTCAGTTAGGAGCCGATGAGAAACTGAAACCAGTTGTAAAAAACTTGTGGATGTCTTATTTAGAGAAATTACAAGTATTTAATTTTACAAAGGATCAACTACCCTGCGTACCACTATTAAACTCCGTTCAGTAATGGTTAAAATAATTTAATAGGCAAACAATCATACAGTTTATTCAATTTTAGGGACACAGGCATTATATATGGCACCAAAAGACGTAAACGAAGGAGATTTAATAGTGCACAGTCTTCTTCAGATGAATCGCAAGCAGCTAGTACGTCAACATTGAAACGTCAAATGGCAAAGAAAAAAGTAAATAAATCATAAACTAGTTTAAATAATCAAAACAAACTTACTTATTTAATTTTTTTAGAGAGCTTTAGCTGAAATCCATTACGAATCTTCCCAAAAAACTATAGCAGAAGCCAATCCTTTAGCTGATGAAACATTACAAAGCATACAAAGTTCTTCGGATGTACAAAAAACGAAAAAGATACAATTCAATAAATATGCTTTGAAAGAACTTGAACGTTTATCATCTAAACAACACGTTGCAATGCATAAAAATGATATTCATCGTGAATTACGATGTCATCTAACATATCGTGGTACTGGATCAATGTATTCTAGAGGCCCAACGATTTTAACACAAAATAAAATTTATATCCTACTATATATAGGTTTATTAATAATTGGTGATGATATTCTCTTAAGCGATATGATTCGTTTTATACGCGAAGGACACTTGGACTTTAAAGCCTATTCGCATTTATTCCCGGAAGAATTTACTGAGAAAAATATTAATTTAAATGTAAAGAAAGCTACTCCATTTGATTCACATTTTTTTCGTCAACAGGCAGCAAAATTAGCACATTTCTTAGAAGTTACACGATATATTCAAGGACCTAATTTGGTGAAATTAAGTGCACGTTTTTGTAAAGAACTAAATTTACCATCACAAATGAATGAATACGTGTGCAAAGTGATTATAAAAACGAAACCTACGTTGCGATTCCATAATTCATCATCTGAAATACCAAGTTACGAAGGAAGAGTAATTTCGTTTATAATTTTCGTTTTGAAATTGTTTTTTGGATTGGATAATGTAACCGAATTTAAATTTTCTTATTATGCACATTTATTGAATTCGAAAAAATTAGTTAAACAAAATGGTAGAATGTTCGATATAATTAGTTGGTTGAAACATATCGAGTATCGAAGATTATTTTTAAGTGAAAATCATTTTCCAACACATTATGAATACACTGATTCGGACATCGATAGTGACTTATTTATAAAACATATTAAAGAGAAACAAATCCATTTTGAAAAAAGTAAACGTCACATACATTCACATTACAAGGAAATCATACAAAGCATCTTAGATATGCAAGAAGACGATGCAACTGATGAGGATGTTAAATTTCCAGCAACTTTAACACCATTTTATGATTACACGAAAATTCTCTTAAATTCAAATGTTATCAAAGGTAAAAGATATAGGGAAGAATTACTTAAAATGGATTTTACTAGTGATAGTTTGGATTTTCTAACGAAAAGTGCCAATTATTTACCAATGGTAACGAGAAACGGTAGGATTCCAGTTAAGAATGGTGGTGCAAACGATAAATGGCTAATGAAACGTTTAGAAAATTACCGAATGGCTAAACAAAGAACAATGAGACGTTCAAAGAAATTAGTACGTGTTCAATATGGGAATTTCGACCAACATTTAGACCAGCTGAATAAATCAACAATTCGGGATAAATGGAAAAAAGCCGATAATATTGACATTTTCTTTCAAAATTATCAACAAGCGAACAACGATAAATTTATGAAAAATCGTGCTAAAGACAATATTTCAACTGGTAACGTGGAATTGGATGTTAGTTTAAGTGGTGATGCTTTTTATGATGAACATTACTGTCCATTTGAGCGTTATTGGATGAATTTTGAAATGTATTTAGATTGGAATGGTGAAGAAATCGTTGATAAATATTTTAATCAGTTTACAGATACGTATAAAATCTTGTTTAAAGATTGTGCACGTATTGTTGGACTTTCAGTTAAACAACTATTACACGAATACCAAATGACTGAAGTGTATTTGGTGTATTTGTCGACTAATTTGAGCATCGATCAATATCAATCATGTATAAAAACTGATTTGAAGACATTAGTCGAACAAGCCAATAAACATTGGTAGAAAATTTATAAAATAAAGTCATATTTGCTAGCTTCAAAAATAGTTTTATTCAAAAAAACAATGTATTGTACACAATAATAACTGAAAACTTATATAATATTATACTACAGCTTGCAACTAATTTTTTATATTATATAAATTAATTAAAATCCACCAATTCAAGTTGAGAATATAATAAAAACATTTAATTTAAGGTCGTTCTTTTAGTCTGGCACAATTTGTAAATATTTAAGGCAACATTTAATAAATATACAAAATATTGTGTGACTAAATAGGAAAAAATATTAAAAAGATACAGTTCTATGCCTGACTAAACACAGTTGCCCACATTTTTACTAAATTTTGGCAAATACAATCCTGTACAACTTGACAATGGTACGAAAAATGTTAGAAACAAAAATTTAGTTTAATAGTGAATATACATCCATGAAATAAATTGATTTTTTTTACCATTCAGCATCCCCATTCGCTTTCTGGAAGACGTAGTCTTGTCCATTCAAATTCATAATACCATCCTTCAAATAAAATTTCCATTTATTACGATTTCGTATGATTTTGTCATACTGGCATACAACAATATTATCCGTATCGAATAAATCAGTTGGATCATCATCAGTGACATCATCTTCAGAATTTAGTGGCTCCTCTTCACCGCCCTCATCCTCCATTTCCTGATCCTCTTCGTCTTTGTCCTCGTCCAGGTCATCGTCGTCATCATTGTCATCCGAACCGTCGTCATCGTCGTCCGACGTGTCCAACGGCCCATCAGTTTGTCCAATACGTCGTGTCCGTTTTTTCGGCAAAATAAATTCCACTTCAATTAAGTCATCATCATTCGTACCGTCCGTTTGTATAACACTTTTATTAACAATTGCAACCGTTGGGGCGGCCTGTTGTTGGCTGCTGAATGCCGCATTTACGTGTTGTTGCAACAACGACGACGCAATATTCGCTGGTAAACTCATTGTGGCCGTAATAACGGGCCCGGTAAGGACTTTTTGTAGTTGGTTGCCTTGTAATGCGGTGGCGGGCACTTGAATTGTGAGCACACGTTGAGCCCCATCGGAATTCGGTGCTGGTGGCAACGTAATCTGTATTGGTACCATTTTCGTTTCAATTATTTGACTGACTGTTTGCGCCGGTTGCGGTAAACTGGACACGACTTGTTGCGGTTGTTGTTGTTGTTGGGTTGGTTGTTGTTTGGAGAATCCGTTGGTGGCGTTTGATAGTTCTTGTTTTTTCTGTTTTTCTTCTTGTTCATTTTGTACTGCTTTACTAGCTAATAATTTTGTTTCCCATGTTTGTCGTAATTCTTGTAGCACTTGTTCATCAATACCCTCTTCCATGAATAGTTCTCTAACGCCAGATATAACATCGTCAATAACTTCTTGATATATACGTAAAACTGATGTTTTGCACAATGAATTCGACATAATGGAGATCAATTTTTTGTATTGTAGAAAATACGAAAATTTTGTCGATAATTCAGTCAATGAGCAACATTTGCATTTGAAATATTGTTGATTTTCTTATGTTTTTATGTGTTTTTATATTAGATAAGATTAATAAAATTTTTAGTTAAAATTGAAATCTAACCTTGAATTTAGACACTATTCAATTTTATCGGTTTTAATACGATTCTATTATAAAATAAAAAATGTCTATTAAATATGCTTAAATTAAGCACTATTTCATTATTCTATTTAAATGGTACACATTTTGTAATAAAATTTTATAAACACTTTTTTTGGTATGGAAATTGAGGTTAAGTTAAAAATGCCAAGAAAAATGACAACTTTGGGAAATATTTGTTGAAAAAAGGGAAACACCTGTTATAATATGTTGAAGAGAGAAAAATAGCTATTTCAATTGTATCAGACAAGAACAAACTGCTTTGCCGAGCCATTTTGTTTTGATTCTAGGGACTTTCTTTAGATGCTTCGGTGAAGCTCGTCATTTTTTAAATAAATAATTAAATTTATTTATAATTATGGTGAAATTAACAGCAGAACTCATACAAAACTCTATGCAGTTTATTAATCCTGTTAAAGATCGAGAATTGGATTTACGAGGTAATAAACCAACGATTCTAATCGATTCAAATCATATTTGCGGTTTTTAGGTTATCGTATTCCCGAAATTGAAAATTTGGGCGCTACAGGCGACCAATTCGACACAATAGACTTTTCCGACAATGACATACGAAAATTAGACGGTTTTCCATATTTAAAGCGTCTAAAATGCTTGTTATTGAACAATAATCGTATTGTGTAAGTTTGTTCCACATAACCTCACTTTTTTACCAAACAAGCTTTTTTGTTCTAGTCGAATTTCAGAGAATTTGGAAGAGTACATACCCAATTTGGATAGTTTAATATTGACTGGCAATCAAATTGAAGAACTGGGCGACATTGACCCGTTAAATACTTTGGAAAATTTAACAAATTTATGTTTATTGCATAATCCAGTTACAGCGAAACAGCATTATAGATTGTACATCATATACAAATTGCCGCAACTGCGGTTATTGGACTTTCAAAAGATTAAGAACAAGGAACGTGATGAGGCAAAGGCACTATTTAAGAGCAAGAAAGGCAAAGAATTGCAGAAGGAAATTGCCAAGCGGGCGAAAACATTCGTTCCTGGTGGTAATATGAACAATATAGCGAAAACCAAAGGTTTATCCGAAGAGGAAGTCAGGAAAATACGGGAAGCCATCAACAGGGCCAGTTCATTGGAAGAGGTTGAAAGATTGCAACAAATTTTACAGTCTGGACAAATACCTGATAGTGAAATCAATGGTGAGTGATTGTAGATTTCGTTTTCAACGGTCTGGAATTTTTTTCTTGTGGTTTAGGTCATCAAAATGGACAGCAAATGGATTATGATGCGTAATAACAGATAAGTATTTTGAAAAATAGGAATAAGATTTTAAATTAAGCTTATAAGGCGAATACTACAAATTCAAATTGTAATTTTTTATGAATCATTTTTGTCGTGAAGCGATTATCTAAATAATAAACAACAATTACTTACAACTTTATTTATTTTTTTATATTTTTGTTAAATAAAGCAATTTATACAGGAGAATGAGTCCGTATACAACTGGAAGAATCATTTTTTTTATTTAAATAAACGAAATTTAGAAAAAATTGAGTTTTGTATTTCCACCATTTCTAATTATAAAAAAATTTTATTTGGGATATACTGTAGAATAAATAGAATAAATAATACTGTCTTATAATCCTAAAATATACTCTTCGGGTTGATTTAACTTTTTAATTGGTTTTTTACAAATGCATCGTTTTAGTATAACTTGGGTGTATTTTTTCTTGACTGGAATCAATTTTGCCTTAAAAATTTTCGAACTTACACTAAAAAAAAAAGAAATTCACTCAATAATAGTACATTGTAACAAATTGTGCACTTACGAATAACAATGTTCGTTTTTTATACGAATTTTTTCATCGATATCATTTATATTACTATTATTACTGTCAATATCAGGCTCTGTTTTTATAAAAATCGTGGATGATTCTTTCAACCTAGATATATCTAATGTAGACACCAAATTGTCAGTTTCTTGTTTTACTAGTTTGGGTAAAGCATTTTTCTTTAAAAGTCGAGGAGGACCACCAAATTCAAAATCCGATGCATCGAAATGTTTCGAGCATACAAACAACGTTTTCTTCCATTGTATAGTTTTGTCTGGTACATTAAGGCAGTCTAACCATTTGCGAAATACAGTTTCGTCTTTTGGAATTCTTAAAAAAGGAACAATTTGTACGATTGTATATGAAAATAATAATAAAACACTGAAAATTACCTGTGAAATGTAATATTAGAATGTATTGGCAAAAGTCTACGAAGACTTTTGCAGTTTTCAACAATGCAGGACATTATAAAAGAATAAAATTAATAAAACTTGAAATACACTCACCCATTTTAAGTGACAACTTGGTGATAACAGTGACAACAGTGACAACTGACAAAAGTGATAAGAAATGTAGATTCCTACTTTTACAGTTTTCTACTTCGACGGTGAAGGAACTGTCAACGTCACGTCGGACGTCAGTTTGCTTTGTAAACAAGAATAATGTATTTTCTGTAGTTTCTGCTAATTTCTAATAATCAATTAATGAATAATATTATTGGAAATGGCAACGCAAGATAAATTACAAAAATCCTTAGAAATATTAAAAAATTTGATAAATCCTACCCAAAGTTACGATGTTTCAAAGTAAATCGAGCTACTTAATAGAATATTCCTCTAAAATCGTATTTTTTAGGAAAAAAGAAAAAGTACTACATTGCAATATTATAACAGATGCAATATCAAATCCTACAATAAAAGTATCAGCAAATTTTCCCCTGTTATTAAGTAATGCAATAGAAGTTTTATTAAAATTATGCGATGATCAAGAATCGGATATACGAATGACTAGTGAAGAATGTTTGAATCGCATTATTAGAGTAAATGCATCAGTTAATTAGTCTGCACTCTTTAATATAATTAGTTTCTCTTGTAGTCAGTTAATGACGAGAATATTGGCAAAATTCAAATTGAACTACACAAAGAAATAAAGCGGAATGGCCCGGCTAGATCACTTCGGGCTGCTTTAATACGTTTTGGCCAATTAGCACATCTCATACGACCCCACAAGTGCAAAGCATACGTTTCTAATTTATTTCCAAGCATACATACAATTATAACACAACGTAATGAAGAACAAGTGCACGAAACGTTGGCCTTAAGTTTACCAAAATTTATGAAAGTTTTGGGCTGTTTTTGTTCAGATAATGAAATCAAAGTAAATTTTCCAAAATATAATTGATTTGTAATATAAAGTGGTTGCTTTTAGATGTTATTAAAAGCGTTTTTGGGAAATGTTTCAAACCAGTCGGCGGTTATTCGAAGAACAACGGCAAATTGTATTTTAACAATTTGTATTCATTGTAGAAAACCTTATATGTCTCTTTCATATTGTTTAAATAATTTATTAGGTATTGACACCATAATATTTAATTGAATTTGTCATTAAATGCAAGCATTTTAGATTTATTAGTGCCAATAAACGACAATCAAAACACTTGTACAATTCTTGGTGTTATGAATGCGCTAAAAACTTTATTGCCAAACATAAAAGATGCCACTAATGAAGATGATGTGCAAAATATAGCAGTGGACAAACTGTTACAAGCAAGAAAATACGGATTTTATAGTCGAAATAATTTGTTATTGATTGAATTTTTAGATTTATGAATTATGTATGTATTATTTGAACAATCAAGACCACAATATCACGAATTCTTGTTTGGAAACCTTAAATGTTTTACTATTAAATGGAACTGATGAACTGAAAAAGGCATTAATTAATCCGGCTGGTATATTAAAAAATAGAATATCGTACACGAAATCAATTTCATCTTTAAAACTTCGATCGCCGAGTAATACAACTAAGTTTGTTTGATTTTAATCAAATTCTATTGCTGATTTTTGTGTAGGTCAGTTAAGTGTGGCCACAAATACGACTTTGGGTGATGATACACTGTTCCAAGAGAACGAATTAACCGATTCCATTCAAGTTGACATAGAAAAATGGATCGACAATTCACAATTATCCGTAATGAATTTGAATTCGATAAGAAACAAAGAGGAAATCGAAAAATCACAATCATTTGATAACACATTACTCAATGTACCAATAACAGACTACGACAATAGTAATAACAGTACAAATATAAATTTCTATGATGAAAATTATGATGTTGCAAGGAAAAATCGTAGCACTGACACATTGGATCGTTTAACATTGAGTGAAAATTCGTCGGAGAAGAGTTTTTCTTGTGCTACTGATGATAAAAATTTACCAGATGAATATCAAGTTGATGTCGAGGTTGGGGATATTTTGGATAAAGAGATTCCGTTATTTTATTGTTCCCGTTTAATAATAAAATCATTTTTGCTAACTGGAAACCCAAATGTTTGTATGCCTGATAAAATGGTAAGAGTATCAGTTAAATCTTTAGCATTAACATGCTTATCATCGATTTGTCAACTTTATCCAAACATTTTATTACATTATCTGGATAGAAATTATAATAAAAATTGTAAAAATATTAGTGATCAACAAATCTCCGATATATTTTTGTATGCAGAACATTCTGATCCGCAATTAAGAGGTGCAATACGTATATTAATTGGAAATTTTATTAAAACAATTCTTATTGAACACGAAATGAATTATAAGGAATTTATTGAGATGAATTTATGTGTTAAAAATGGTACAGTTTTTAATATTGATGGTTTAATTGATATTTTAATCAAAGGACTTGAAGATGAATCTTCTAATTGCACAAAACAGACTTTATCGAGTTTAAAAAATGTTTTAAATCGTTTATTGGAGTCGCGTGATTATTTGTCAAGTTTAAATATTTTAAATGCACTGCCAATGGTTGTGAAAAATCCTTATTGGTTGATAAAAGTAATGTAATGATTTAGTTTTTTATAAAGATTTTGGAAAATTTTGTGGTTTCAGGTGGAATTGTGTGAATTAGTGGCAAAATTATCGTACGTTACGATTTTCCATTTAACAAATAATAATGATTTTCAAAATAAGATTTTATTTAATGTTTTATTTGAGTTGTTGAAAGATAGCGACCAAAGAGTAAGAAATGCGGCTGCTAATTCTATTGTTGAGTGAGTTTTTAATGAATTTGTAACAATTTTTGTATTGGAATTAATTTATTTTGTAGAATTATTCCAAATTTATATAATGAACAGTACAGAACTAAAGAAAGTACAATTACAACGAAAGCAATTCATTATAAAAATTTATATTTAAATAATTTATGGAGTTTCACTGATTCTGAATCGAATACGAATCGTAAACATTTTATAGAAAATATGCCATTTCCTTATTGCGAAATTTTACAACAATATGATGAAAAAATTGATTATTCGTTATCTAAAATTGTTAAAAAATTGTATACTTTTATTTTAAAATCTACTTCAAGGCATTTTATAGTGAGTTTTGAACTTTTTTTGAATTTAATTTGTAGATAATTTTGTGAATTTTAGTTTGGTTGTTTGGAAACGCTTTCACTGCTTTCAAATTGCTATCCAAGTACTTTATATCCAAATTCTTGGACAAATGTTCTAACAACAAATGATAAAACATCGGACAAAATACCGGATTTGTTAAGTTTGTGCATTAATTTGTTAAATAGTAGCACGTTAACTTACGATCTTACCAGCCAAATTAATATTTTAAATTTAACATCAAATCTTTATGCAGGTTTTTTTAAAAAATCAACTATTTACTCTTCTTTTTTACAATTTTAATTAAACTTGCAGGCCAATCTTTGTTATTACTACGTCCAATTCCGGATTCAACTGAAAATTCCAAAACCTTATGGGATATGCTTTGTAATAAACCATTTTCTGATTTATCTGAACAATATTTATGCCATTTATTGAAATTATTAAACATTTTACATCATGTTGTTAACGAATTAACACCAATGCCAATACAATCAAAGCCTGTATTGCAAAATTTGCCGTCAGCTAGTAATTTATCACCGATAAAACGTCGTAAAAGTGATTTGGAAAAACGTATTATGAGCCCTGGAAAATTGATTGATGAAAAATCTGAGAAAAAAGACATAAGGCAAGCGTCTTTAGGCACTTTTGTACATTGTCCACATTATATGAAGTTGTACGAAATATCTAGAAGTTCTTTTACTAATTATAAGGTTTGTTTAACAAACTTAATTGAAAAATTTTTTGATAAATTGCTTTTAGATTTCATTGGAATCTGAAACGTCGGAAAAATTCATTGATTTCCTACGTAAAATCTTACATTCGTTGTCAGTTATAATGGAAATAGCAACATTAACAGAATTTGGACGTATTGCTGAAGACATTTTAAGTTATTTACGTTCGTTATTCATTCTAGATGCATCAACGTGTGTAGAATGCGTTCAACAATTGTTAAAATGTTTATTTGGCACTAATATAACAGCTAATATACAAGAAATATTGTACAACAACAAAAAAGACGACAATGTAAGAAAATGGACTTTTTCAGTTAATTCGTTGAATCCATAAGGATATTTTTAAGGATAAAAATGTTGAAGAATTCTTCGGATTTTATTATAATGTATTGGAAAAACCGTACAACGATCTATCTTTGTGTGTGAATTCACTACGTAATATAAATAAAACTGACTGTGATAGCGATAGTACTGTAATGGGCTATTTACATAGGAAAGACGTTAAACAAACATTACCAAAAAGTTGTGAAAAGACTTTAGCGAATTATATAAGAATATTCGAACCGATGGTCATAAAATCGTTAAAAGTATTTGAATCTTTTTAGCAATAATAATTCTTTAATAAATTGTTTGTTTTTTAGCAATATACAATAACTAGTGATATAAATTTACAATGTAAAGTTCTACAGTTATTAAGTCAACTAGTTCAGTTGCGTGTAAATTATTGTTTATTAGATTCTGAACAAGTTTTTATCGGTTTTGTGTTCAAACAAATCGAGTTCATTGAAGAAGGCCAAATAATGTAAATTTTACGATTGATTTGAAACAAACTTTCTTACTTTTTTTATTTTACAGGCATTCGTATAAATTGATACCAAAAATATTTCAATTTCTAGTCCAATTATCGTACAGTAAACAGCATTCAAAAAGTATAATAAGTGTTCCAAAAATTATACAACTTTGTGATGGATTAATGGCTAGTGGCCAATCACCATTAACACACTGTATACCATCGTTGGAGTCAGTTGTTGAAGATATTTTCTTCACAAGAAACAAATCGAATACGAACGATATGAAGGAATTAGAAACAACACGTGAAGTTGTATTGTCGATGCTATTAAGACTGTGCGAATATCATCAAGTGATTGATTTCATTACAATCATATTGGAAGATAGTAAATATTGTAGTGATAATCCGGATAAATGGTTAAGATGGTCACAGCAAGTGGTAAATGTAATGTTTCCATTGTTAAGACAAAATAAGATACGCTTAGATGATATGGAATCGTTTATATCGTTTAGAAAGTTTATTTATTCATTGAATCCGTTAGTTTTTAAGCCAATTGATTCGGTTGTGAGAATGTTGTTCCAAGAACCACCGCCAGATGGAGACAATTTAAATATTTATAATCGTTGGTTGGCGAAAATACTTTTATTGTTGTTAATTTTAATGCCAATTAAAGAAGAAACGATTCTATTGAAGATTGAAGAGTTAAAAGGCGATTTTTCACCAAAAACAGTGTTTGAGAATGTCAATACAACAGCAGATCCTTTAAATGTTATAAATAGTGCAGACACTTTTCAAGGAATCGAACCAGAAACGATTTTAATACGTTTTATTTTTCGTGTTTTAACAAACACTTCACAGTATTGTTTATATCTTGTGAAAACTAATGAAAATGAGTATTTAGTTGAACAAATTTCCACGTTTTTAATGTATTGCTTGTATATTTTCCAATCTGGTAAGTTTTTTACGAATTTATGGGAAAATTGTGTTAAAATTATTTTGTTTAGGTAATCATTGTAAACTAACAAATTCCGCAATATTATTTATAAAAGAACAACATAATTTTGAAAAGCTGGAATTAATTAATAAACAATTTTTATCGTTGGCAATTTATCGACCAACTTTAACATTTCAATGGTGCTATTTTCTAACACTTTTAAATCATAATTCTAGTAATTTTTGGTCAAATCTTTTACAATCTAAACAACAAAGTGATTGTATTAATGTTGAAATCATTAAAGCTGGTGCTTCGATTATTTACTGCGACTTTTTATGTGAAAATTCTATTAAACTTAATGAACTCTCTTGGTTGTTAGAAAACAATATTCAATTAATTATTAATTTGTGCGAAGAAGCACCGATTTTTGAATTTATTAGTTGGATACATCGTAGTTCAGATATGAGTAAATTATTTTTAGAAAATATATCAGTTAAATGTTTAAACATTCAAAATGTAAGTAAATTTTAACGAAAAAGTGAAGAAATTTAAATAGAAGTTGTTGATTTTTAGTCTATTTTTAAAACGAAGATATTAAAATGTATTGAAAATGCTCACCAATCACAAATTGGCACTGTATTAAATTTATTATTACCAAAAATGTTGAATGATCGTCATGTTATTATATCGCGTTTGGTCGCTAATTTAGCTAGTCGTAAAATTGAACTATTATTAACTATGCCAATGGAAGAAGTCAGCAATCAACTGCCAAAAGAGAATTTAATAGCTCTTAAAAATGTTCTCGTTTCAACGAATTTAATTAAAAAGTAAACAATTGTATAAATTTCGTCAGGTTTTTTTAATATTGTGTTTTAGATATGAAACTCTTGTTGGACTTTTAAACAAACTCTCAACACAATTTTACGATTTAAGTCCATTAGAATGTGACCAAAGACGTGTTGTAAATCCAGATTATATAAAATGTTTACAAATTAATAAAAGTTGGTATTTAACACAAATTCAAAATCGGTCAGAAGAGACTGCAATGTTATTGAATAAATTAGAATATGATGAAATTGTTAATATTATATCATCGAATGAGTTTAATAAATGTTATATAGAAAAATGTATAGAATTAGGTGTGGATAACATTAAAAAATTACAACTTGAAGAAGAACCACCGATTATAAAAGCCTGTATTTATAGTTTGTTGAACAATTTGGCAGAAATTCGAAGTAAATTACCGAAACCACATCAAGTAATTAACTATTTTCCTATTAAATTAAAATTCACATTGATTTTTATTTAGGTTTTTATGCCGCATGAACGAAATCCAACACTATCAGAAACAAAATATACTGACCAAATGACGATTTTATTTAATAATGTTGATTTTTATCATTTGTTACACAATTTAGCACCCTCAGTATCCTGTTACATAAAATCTCTTCCATATTTTCCAATAATTAAGATTCCTGATAATAGTTTCGAAGATATTGTAAAGTTTTCTATAATTCTATTAGAATCGTTGAATTTTTTATTAGACTGTGATCGTATTACATTGAATATAAATTTAATTGATGTAGTTATAAATTGTACAAATTTTGTATTAAAAGAATATCATTTATGTAATATATTAGCATTAGATACACACATATCGTGGATGAGTTCAGCTGTAAATAGTTTATATAAATTGATAAATTGTTTAGTTAAAGATGAACCATTACCAACAATTCCAAAATACGGTTTAAAGGCAACAATTGAAAATTTGGAAACGGTGGCAGTCGGTCACGCTTGCCACCAATTGTATATTTTAGTGTATTGGTTGTACAATTGTAAAAATTCGATAAATATCCCTGATTTCCTTTTGAAACCGTTAAAAAGTATTATAATATCATTAAGTAGATTACCATTATTAAATTCCTACATTCTTGTACCGTATAAAGTGTGGAAAAACGATTGGTTGCCAACGTTATCCGGTCCTTTTAATACCCAAGCACCCCCTTTACCCATTGAATATTTACAAGAAGACATTGAAGTATTGGAAGAATATATTTTCCGTACCACTTTACTTGGTTGGACTTCAAGACAACAGTTTGAAGAGACTTGGATGTGTTTGTTGTCGGTTTTATGCGCCCCGAATGAAGATATTGATCAAGCGATGATGAATGAAATTGTTCATGCATCCAGTTTGGCAATAAAAGCAATTACTTCATTATTATTGCAAACATTGTATTTTCCTGTATTGGGAAATTGTAATGTTTCCGAATTGGTGCATGTGGGAAGAGATTCACCGATAGATGAATCGAAATTAAGGTATTCTATTGCAATGAAAACAATAAATATTCATTAAAATTGTTTAGTGTTAAGAAATTGAAGAAAATTCAAGATAATATTCAGTACAAATGCGAGGATTTGTCACACATTTATAAAAACAACGATTTTGTGAACGTATTTGCGAGAGAAAATTTTGAAAAATTCAGTCATAAATATTCTTACGGACAGTTATCGGTTAAATATTTATTGTTGGCTACAAAAATTGTTGAAGGAATTAAAGATGATAAAAATCATGTATTAAAAATCTTTAGACAGCGTAATGTATATCTTGAAGAGTCCGGTTTGGATGTAAATTCGTGTTTACAGTTTCTTATTGATTATTATACGCAATTATTGAAACCGCAAGTAAGTTTTTTAAAAGTTAAATAAAACGATAAATAATCGTATAAATTTATAGTCAATGATCCATTTGAGAATGTTGTATGAAGCCGTACGTTCAACAGTAATGATATCAGATTTATTCACTGATAAGGCACAATTCGTTTGGATGTTGGATATATTTTTAGATTTGTCTAAAATACATATAGATGATGAATTGCTGTTACAATATTTAATTGTTGGAATATGTAAATCAGCAGCTGTTTTAACACCAGTAAATGCAAATTATAAATATATATTTAGACTGTATTTAATGAGATTTGTTTTACAGGATTTGGAGACTTATGAACAAATTAAAAAGCTTTTATTACTGCATTTAAAAAGCTCTTTTCTACCATTACGTATTGCTTGCTTACATGGATTATTGTATCTTTTAGAGGGTTGTAAATTAACTAATATCACTTTAAGTGGTATTTCAGATGAAATGCAATTAATTTTACCATGCACAATTGATTATATTCAATATTATTTTAACAACAGTAATAATATTTTACAAAAATCCAAAGAACATACTTATTTAGTTTGGAGTTTAGCTTTTTATATTATTGAAAATGTTGAAGAGACTCATTTAGGATTGAATTTTGTTACAAATACACTTCAGGTAGCATTTAATTTGCTGCAAACGAAATTTTTTAATTCATTCCATAAAGCTCTAATCAAAGTAAGTACAAAAAAAAAATCGTTTTTAAACTAGATGTTATTGACGTAAATATTGTTTTAAGGGCCTTGAAAGATTGTTAATTGTTTGTAAAAGTGTAAGAGAAAAAATGGCTAAACGTTTTCTAAAATTGGCTCTTGAAACAATGAAACACGACAATCCAATCATTTCCATACGTGGCATACAATTACTCCTAAGTTACATGTATACAGGTAAGAATTTTTTTATCGATCACAAAATCGTGATTTAAAAGATTACAATTTTCTCGTAGATTGTAGTGAACATTTAGAAAATTCGAATTCAACAAATACACAAACAAATCCTGACCATTTGGTACAAACTATTGAAAAAATCTCGGCCATTTTCGAACGTATTAAAAAAGGCCATGTTATAGAAGTGGAAATTATCTCAAATGTTTTACCACAAATTTTGTATGACTTTTTTACACCATCTGATATTCTAACAAAAGTTATTGGTGAATTTTTATCTCCACAACAGCCACATCCGAAGTTTTTGAGCAAGATTGTATTTCAATTGTTCGAATATGCAATCGAACAGAAGCAATTGTCGTTGTTGCAAGATTGGGTGGTGTTCAGTTTATCAAATTTTACACAATCGTTTTCTGTTGGGATGGCCACATGGTGTTTAACGTGTTTCTTCATCAGTGCCAGTTCGAATGAATGGTTGCGCTCGTTGTTTCCTTACGTTCAAACGAGAGTCGGCCGGTACGAGTACGAAGATAGAAAAATGTTGTGTATTGCTGGTACGGACTTTTACAAGAATTTGACCAACGATAAACAAAAACAAACGTTTATTGAAAATTTCCTAAAAGTTAAAGATTCCACTGATATGCCATTCAATGATCTTTTAGCATCATTATAAATATTTGTAATATATAAAAAAATTCTGTATATAATATATAAATTTTATGCCTGAAAATTGTTTCATTTGTAATTATAAAGTGAAGAAATTGGGGTAAGGGGTGAGGGAGAGTCGAGTGGCCGTAGTGGACCGGAAACTAAAACGGATATGGCGTGATATTGTAGAAACACGCACTCAACCAACACTACAGTGCTATTGGTCAAGAAATGTTCGCTTATAGTCTTCGATTAAAATTCTGAAAAGCCCTATACAATACAAATACACTTATATTAATGCTAATTTCTAAGGAAAATCTGGTTCAGTAGAAAAATGACATATAATATTTCGTTTTTTTTCGTGGTTTTGTTAGGTCATTGTTAAAAATAGGTGTAACACCAAGAGCGAAGATTTTCAATGGTGATTACTGATTAGCGTTTTTTTTTGGGGGGTTGGTTCTGGTTCGAAAAAGTTTAATGCAGTATTTCAACACTTCATATATTGGAAAATCGCTTGATTTTATTGTAATTTGAATTTAAAAAGTAACAAATTCGATCTTTAATTAAAAAAAAAAACAATAATTCCAACTTAGGGATTTTTTCCAACTTAGAAAGAAAAATAAATCTTTAAACCTTCACAGCATCTTTAGATACTAAAAACAAATTGAAAATTTTGCTAGATTTAATTGTTTTTCAGTAAACAGTACTTTTCCTTCTTAAGTCACTTTTTATTTGTACCCTCTTAAAGTTTTTCTGCAAAATCTGCAAGTGAACGTTTTCACTAGGTCATTGTGTCTAGCTTCTAAAAGGGTTTATAGTATATGCCAGTTCGTGTTTTAAAAATCACAACAATCTTATTAGGCTCCAAGGTGGGGGTAGTTTGTAGTAAACTACCCCTGATTGGCTAAGATTCTTAAAATTCTCATACAACACACAACAATTTATGTAGAACGCAGATTTATTCAAAGTTGATCGTTCAGTTCGCGTTATTTGCAATGTTGTGTGCTAACTGTTTGGTTCCAGCACCAAATAATACGTAACTAAAAGGCACGAAATTATGTTAACAAGTGGTGAATTATTAGTAAAATGTTTTTATTATATAATTTTGTTGTTGATAAAAAGGGCGCAACGTAAACAAACGAATTAAAGAATTTATATTTTTTTTTCAATTTTTTTTTATAATTATGATTACTTAGTTTGTAATGTCTCAGTCGAATAAGAAAGGGGGTAAAGGGCCTCCTAGAGATAAAAATAATGACGATTCGAAAGAATCGAACAAAACAGGTCAGTAATAAACACATTTTGCAAAAAATCAAAAAAAAAACTGTAAATTCCTAAAACAGCCAACAAAGAAAATAAGGACAAAGATGAAACGACCAGCAATCCTGAAGGTGATTCGGAGGCGGCAGCTCCAAAGCCCCAAAGTGCTGGCGCCAATGTACGAGATGCTGCCCAACGGGTGCTCAGTTTGTGCCAAAAGGGCGAATGGGGCCCCGTTGACCAAATACTCAAGTCTATGGAGAAGGCGATCAGTGCAGCGGGTGAAGATGCGAATTTGGTGCCGCTGGCCGGTGTGGCCGATTTGGTATGAAAATAATCCACAATAATTATTAAAATGAAAATATTGAACAAACGATGTGGATTTTTGTGTCTCTAGGCGACTGGAATGACACCATTAATGTATGCAGTCAAAGATAATAGAACATCTCTTGTTGAACGAATGATCGAATTGGGATCGGACGTTGGCGCCAGAAATAATGTAAGCCAAACTACCACCAAAATTCATTTCCACTGTGTATTAGGTGGCTAAATATAGATAACTTAGCATTGATTATTAATTTTGCATACACGCATTTATTTATAGAAGAAATTCCCTAGTATTTTTAATGTTAGGTACAATATAATCAAGTTTAAAGATCAAAAAATCATTTCACTAGTAACCTAATAAGACTAAAATAATCACTTTTTCTAACATGCTAAAAATGTTGCGTGAAAGAAATAATATTTTGTCCTAAGAAAATAAACATTATTATGTTGCCAAAAAGATTTTTTTGGCCAATTAATATGAATATTCAAAATCTGCGTGTTCAAAATACGTATATTTTTCTTTTTAAAACGGTTAATATGTAAATTGCTTTTCATTTTTCATCCAACAAAGAAATCTTACAAAGAAATTCGTTAAATTAATCATATTAACAGTAGTCTTTCACAAAACTTTTGTTTGCCAAATATATTTAATAAATTAATATGTGAAAAAAGGGTTGAAATCGATAATCTAACGATTCAATTTTGTTTACATACAAACTGACTAAGCAAAAATTTTCATTAAATTTATATATATTTGTGCAATTAATGCAATTAATTTCAGGGCGAGGTAATATTTGCACTGATTTTTATATTTATTAAGAATAATGAATTTTTGCACGCAATAAACGACCCAAATTCCTAAAATTATCGATGGATTTTTAATATTATTTAATGCATTCATCAATTTCATCCATAAACAATGACCGCTCCTAAAAAATTTTCTACAAATTACGATTTATGTTGATTTTAGGATAATTACAATGTCCTCCACATCTCGGCGATGCACGCCCGTGAAGATGTCGTCAAATTATTGTTAACGAAACGAGGTGTAGATCCGTTTTCCACCGGTGGTGTGAGTATACTTTTAAAGCCTCCCCCATCCACCGTTTTTTTAAATAATAATAATCCTCTAAATGGTAAAAGTTTCTTTGAAATGACTTTAAAAACTTTATTCAAATCACGCCAAAACCATAAATTGAATTTTTTACTTTTCCAATTATTATGTTTGATTGTTAATTGGCGGAAAAGTTGGCATGACAACCTCGTATGTGGATTTTTAACACCTGTACATTATTATGTGGTGATTTTTAGAGTCGCAATCAGACGGCTGTACATTTGGTGGCATCCAGACAAACTGGCACAGCCACAGCAATTCTAAGAGCGTTGCTTCAGGCGGCCGGAAAGGAAATCCGTTTGAAAACTGACGGGGTAAGTTTTCAAAACAAAAAGAGTCGCACACAGCTTTTATATTGCTAATTAAATCCTGCTGGTTGTGAAATATTAGACATTGTCGAATTTAAAGTAGTCAAGTATTATTAGAGAGGTTTTTTGCCCATCACCAAGTCCAAAATGAATATATATTGTATATATAGTCGCGTGTCATGTTTGTGGCGCCTGGCACAACTTAGATCTCTATTTCGGGGGGAAAAAATACTATAAATTATAACAATGTATAGATTTTATTGATATAAATATACATTGTTTTTTATTTTGTTGCACTTTTCGCATTTCATGCACACAAACGCTAACATTCAATTTGAAATTTTTAGAAAATAAAAATTGTATTGCCTATAAAATCATTTAAATTCAAATCCAAAAATCCAACTCCCAGATAGTGATCTTTTTTGATGAAATTCGCACTAGAAATTGGCCAACCACCAATTTGATTAGATTGATACGTTATTATAATTGAGGGGGGCGGAAATGTGAAATTTATCAAACCTTATAAATCAGCACACATTTTCCATTTCCAATGTATTTTTGTTCATTTATTCATATATGAAACAAAATGCATTTAAAATATGTGTAGAATAAGAGAGCAATTCCAATTCGGAATTTATCGTACCAATCACCAACAGGCACACACACCATACAACCACAATCGGCCACCCCCAATATAATAACAATATAAATTCACTAATTTCAAATGTAAACAAAAAGAAAATAAAATAATACATAAATTGTTCTTTGTTTTTCTTTAACAAAAAAAAAAACAAAAATATAGAAAGGCAAAATACCTCTACTGCTGGCAGTGGAGGCGGGTAATCAGTCGATGTGTAGAGAATTATTAAGTGCACAAACGGCTGAACAATTGAAATCGTCCGCCGCCAATGGCGACACAGCCCTACATTTGGCGGTACGTCGAAAAGACATCGACATGGTACGAATTTTGGTCGATTATGGTACCAGCGTGGATATACGGAATGGGGAGGGCCAAACACCACTACATATTGCCGCCGCCGAGGGAGATGAGGTGCTGGTCAAATATTTTTATGGGGTGCGGGCCAGTGCCAGTGTGGCAGACAATCAAGATAGGACACCAATGCATTTGGCAGCCGAAAATGGACATGCTAATATTATAGAATTGTTGGCAGATAAATTTAAAGCTAGTATCCTTGAACGGACCAAGGACGGGTCGACGTTAATGCATATCGCTTCCCTTAATGGACATGCTGATTGTGCCATGATGTTGTTTAAAAAAGGAGTCTATTTGCATATGCCCAACAAGGTAAGGGGACGTGGCAGAGATTAATGATAACATTTATATTATACTTAATTCTTAATCTTTATTTAAATGGGTATTTAGTTGTAATGAAAAAGTTTTCCGTGTTTTGTTTGCGAAAATTTATTGTTTTTACCATATTATAATTAAAAAGTCAAAAATTATGGTTCAAACTCACAAATTACTTTGTTTTCAAGACTGAAACAAAGTTCTAATTTTGTTTATAATTGTTTGAAAACAACAGATTAATTATTGATTAAGTAAAAGTCTATAATAGTTAAATTGTTTTAATTTTCTCAATTGGCAATTAAAATTTTTTTTACCTTGTTGCATTAATTAAAACAATCATGTTTCTACAATATTTAATTGTCTTTATATTATTAAAAGTTGCATGAAGTAACTTTATCCTACTTTAAATTTTCTCTGAAAACAATAGCGTGAAGAACCTTTAGGACTCCAACAAATCTTCTGCATGTCTTTGTAAAAAAAGTCATTGAAAAGTTCAACATTTAAATTTTATGACAAAAATTTCAGACTCTTAAATATTAGTTTTTGATTATTCATGTCTTTACTTGCATAACATAATAAACATTACGAAAACATTTCTGTTTGTAATGTAAATTTTGTGAATTTGTTTATTAGGACGGTGCTAGAAGTATACATACGGCTGCAAGATATGGTCACGTTGGCATAATCAATACATTATTACAAAAAGGTGAAAAAGTCGACGTTACAACAAATGTAAGCTGAAAAATTTTGTCGTTACACATACATAATCTTGACATACACATCTTCAATGCAATAAATTCCATTTTTACAGGACAATTATACAGCATTACATATAGCTGTTGAATCATGCAAACCGATTGTTGTTGAAACACTGCTCGGCTATGGGGCCGATGTGCATGTAAGGGGTGGTAAATTGAAGGAAACCGCCCTACATATTGCGGCACGCGTTAAAGATGGTGAACGTTGTGCCTTGATGTTGATTAAATCCGGTGCATCACCGAATTTAGCTACACACGACGGCAATACACCAGTTCATGTGGCCGCAAAATACGGAAATTTGAATACACTTCTTCTGCTACTGGAAGATGGTGGTGATCCACAATGTAAAAATAAACGCGGCGAAACACCGTTGCATTTGGCCAGCCGCGGCTGTCGACCGGATGTTGTGTTGCATTTAATCAATTACGTGAAAGGGAAAAAGGGGGAGGACAAGGCGGCGGCATACGTAAATGAAATTAATGAGAATGATGAAAGTGCCTTACATTACGTATGCACCGTACCGCCAAACGAAGTCGAAACACCGCACGCAGACCGTGAAGTCACCAAATTATTATTGGAAAATGGTGCAGAAGTTAAATTGCATACGAAACAACACGAATCCGCCTTCCATTATGTCGCTTTGGCTGGTAACAATGACGTACTCACGGAGATGATTTCGCATATGACGCCAACTGATGCCCAGAAAGCGTTGAATCGACAGAACGATAACGGATGGACGCCGTTGTCGATTGCGGCCCATAAAGGCCACATAGATTTGCTAAATAATCTACTAACGAATCATGCTCGTGTTGATGTGTTCGATTTGGAAGGTCGATCTGCATTGCATCTAGCTGCCGAACAAGGGTATTTGGATGTTTGCGATTTATTGTTAACACATAAAGCGTTTATTAATTCGAAAAGTCGTAACGGGCGGACAGCTCTTCATTTAGCCGCAATGAATGGATACATTCATCTTGTAAAGTTTCTAATCAAAGACCATAACGCCGTTATTGATATTTTGACACTGAAGAAAC
Source organism: Oryzaephilus surinamensis (assembly GCA_004796505.1). NCBI lineage: Eukaryota > Metazoa > Arthropoda > Insecta > Coleoptera > Silvanidae > Oryzaephilus > Oryzaephilus surinamensis. The sequence continues at coordinate 43,490 of SSSI01010281.1, forward strand.
AGACTCCGCTTCATTTGGCCGCAGGAGCCGGACAAATTGAAGTTTGCAAACTGTTGTTGGAATTAGGAGCTGATATTGATGCGACCGATGAACAAGGCCAGAAACCAATTCACGCTGCTTGCCAGAATAATTACTCGGAAGTGGTGAAATTGTTCCTCCAACAACATCCCAGCTTGGTGATGGCCACCACAAAGGATGGCAACACTTGCGCTCATATAGCTGCAGCTCAAGGGAGTGCAACTGTCGTTGAAGAACTGATGAAATTCGATCGAAGTGGTGTGATTTCTGCACGTAACAAATTAACGGATTCAACACCAATTCAAATGGCCGCCGAAGGTGGTCATGCTGAAGTTGTTAAAGCATTAGTACGAGCTGGTGCTTCGGTAACTGATGAGAATCGAGCTGGTTTCACGGCAGTTCATCTGGCAGCAAAAAATGGACACGTTCAAGTTTTGGATGTATTGAAAACATCGAATAATTTACGTGTTACTAGTAAAAAGTTGGGTGTGACACCATTACATGTTGCCGCTTATTTTGGACAAGCGGATACTGTACGGGAATTGTTGGCACATGTACCGGGTACTGTTAAATCGGAAGCGCCTAATGGGGCGTCACTGGTTCCAACATTGGGTAATGAGTCTGGAATGACACCATTACATTTGGCGGCTTTTTCTGGGAATGAAAATGTGGTGCGATTATTGTTGAATTCAGTTGGGGTGCAAGTGGATGCGGCCAGTCATGAAAACGTGAGTAGGATTCATTTCCACTTGAATTCGTGAGAAAGTATTTAATTTTTCTGTTTCGTTCCTTGGCTAAAATTTTTTCTAGAATGAAAATGCTCTTTAATAAGCCACCTTGTACATGGAGCCAGTCTACTTTTGCTTAATTATTAGAGATTTATTTGATGAAATCTAAAAATGGGAACAAAATTACGCTTTTTTCCCATTTAAAGTAGACATGCTAAATGAACATTATTTAAAAAGTATTTTTAAAAGCGAACATAGAAAATTATCGATCGCCAAAAAAATTGTATAACGAGATTTTTTTGCTATTGTTATAGGGATATAATCCAATGCATTTGGCATGTTTCGGTGGCCACGTTACTGTTGTTGGCTTATTACTAAGTCGATCAGCGGAATTGCTAGAAAGCAGGGATAAACATGGCAAAAGTGGTCTACATATTGCGGCCACCCACGGCCATTATCAAATGGTAGAAGTGCTACTAGGTAAGAATTTATGGCCTTCTGACCCACAAAATTAGAAATTCACTGCCAACCTGAATATTTTCGCCCACATAATAATTTATGAACATTAACTTTGTTCCACATCGGAAAGTTTTTTTCTGGGTTCTCCACCCTTTCCTGAATCGACTTAATTACAATAATCAGTGCATGTTAGTTTACCCTTTAAGTTTCGCCCTGCCGTGCAAGATATACAATAATTGATTAGCGTAACATTTTTCGACCAGGTCAAGGTGCTGAGATCAATGCGCCTGATAAGAACCAATGGACACCGTTACATTGTGCTTCCAGAGCTGGTTATGTTGATGTTGTTAAACTGCTTACGGAATCTGGTGCATCACCAAAATCGCAAACGAATCAGGGTGCTGTACCGATTTGGTTTGCCGCATCTGAAGGCCATCACGCCGTCTTGGAATATCTGATGACGAAAGAACACGATACGTACGCTTTAATGGAAGATAGACGTTTCGTTTACAATCTAATGGTTTGTTCGAAAAACCACAACAATAAACCTATCGAAGAATTCATTTTGGTGTCGCCTGCACCTGTTGATGCAGCCGCCAAATTATCCAATATTCTTATCGTATTGTCGAACAAAGAGAAAGAAAGAGCCAAAGATTTGATTGCAGCTGGAAAATTCTGCGAAGCAATGGCCACTGAACTGCTCGCTTTGGCGGCTGGTGCTGATTCGGCTGGTAAAATTTTAACCGCAACCGACATGAGAAACGTTGAATTCTTGGATGTGTTGATCGAGAATGAACAGAAAGAAGTGATAGCTCATACAGTGGTCCAACGATATCTTCAGGTAAAGAATAGGTAATTTTTTGAGTGTGCAAAACGAATTCAGCATCAGAATGTGTTTGTTGCAGGAATTGTGGAGAGGAGCATTAAATTGGGCCGCATGGCGTACATTACTTTTATTCGTTTTGTTCATATTTTGTCCGCCAGTTTGGATTGCCTTTACTCTTCCATTAGGTCATAAGTATTACAAAGTACCAATAATAAAATTTATGTCTTATTTAACGTCGCACGTACATTTAATGATTTTGTTATTATTGGTGGGCATAACACCACCATATCAAGTTGTTAGAAACAGTATGGTACCGTATTGGTACGAATGGATTCTGTTAATTTGGTTAAGTGGACTGTTATTGTTCGAATTAACGAATCCAAGTGATAAATCCGGCTTAGGATGGATAAAATTAAGTGTATTATTGTTTAGTATATTTGGTGTTGGTGTACATTTGTTAGGATTTTTATTTGTTGAAAAGAAATATTGGCCGACATTAATGTATTGTCGGAATCAATTGTTCGCGTTAAGTTTTGTATTAGCTTGTGTACAAATTTTAGACTTTTTATCATTTCATCATTTGTTTGGACCGTGGGCCATTATTATTGGTAATTTAATGAAAGATTTAGGACGATTTTTGGCTGTTTTAGCTATATTCGTATTTGGATTTTCAATGCAATTTGTTGCATTGAATCAACCATTCCATAATTTTAATTTGGAAGAAGTAAGAAGACTTGGACGAATACGAAAACCAGGATATTTTCATGATGGTAAGATTAGTTTGAAGTTTTTTACAATTTTTTTCAAATATAACTTGAAAGCGTTCCTTCAAATAATCTAAAGGATCATTGATGATATCCTTTAGAATATTATCAGACTGATTTTTAATACAATCTTTCTTTTTTTCTTTCTAATGTTCTTCATTTAAATAAAATATACAGACTTGGAATATTACAACGCCGATGCTGAATGGATTGATTCGTTTCATAGCCGTAAAACTCGTGCAAGTCTACGTAAAAAACGTCCAAATTATTTCACAGACGGTGGGAGTAAGTCGATCAAAACAAAACAAACATTAAAAAAATTTGTAGCCTTTTATTATGTGGCTCAAAGGTCCTTTACTATAACTTGTGTATTGTCTTATGTTGTCCAAAATAAAAATAAAAAAAAACTGAGTACGTAGAAATCAGTATTAAGTATGTAGAAAATGTGTTCTATTTGTCGCTGACCGAATTTTGAGAGCTTTTATGTCGTTTCTAATTGTGTCTTGCTTTCGTGTTAATAATTTAAGGGATGTGTATACGTCCGCATGTGTTTTTTCTCTGTCCAAAATTAGGAAATTGTGTGTGGTCTTCGTTTTGTTGGCTAAATAAATATTTTATCAAATACAAAAATTATACATTTGTTGAACGTATATTCTAATAATGTTCCCAGTGATAATGAATCCCCTGTTTGCGTTCGAATTGTTGTTTTTCGCCGTATTTGGTCAAACAACATACGGCGAACTGATCGTCAAAGCACCACCATCCAGACCACAGCCACGGCCACAATGGACAGAGAATTTGTTCAAAATTGTATTCGGCATCTACATGCTTGTCTCAGTGGTTGTATTAATAAATCTACTAATTGCGATGATGTCTGATACATATCAACGTATACAGGTAATTTCAGGGGACGCTTTGCTTCTGCTTTGTTTTTTTTTCTTGTTGATTCCAGTCCAAAAGAACCCAATCAGTGCATTCGAGCTGCTGTTTTTCGCGGTTTTTGGCCAAACCAGTGCTGACTCATTGAAAATAGAGAGCTACAATAAAACCCATGACAATAATCAGCCATACTGGACGGAGATACTTTTTAAGATCGTTTTCGGCGTATACATGCTGGTCTCTGTTGTAGTGCTGATTAATCTGCTCATTGCTATGATGACCGATACCTACCAACGAATACAGGTAATGGATAGGTAGTCTTATTTTAGGACGTATCCACTACTCCATTTTCAGACAACCACGCTTTTGTACGGCGGCCAAGATACGGAATTACTCCACACCATATTCATATTATTTATTTGTTTTTTTTATTCCAGCTGTGCAAAAGTTCATAATTTAGATATTTTGTTGTGTTATTATGTTATTTTTTTTAGATGCGTAATTTTTAAGCAGTAGGAATCATCATCATACTTGTGCTTAGCTGGAAATTTGTGTATTTCAGGTATTTGATAGGCCTGTGGAGAGCACCACCCCTTTGTCGCCGTACATATATATATATTACACCCACCAGCTGGCCTGAAGTGCACTAGTTCTCTTGGGCTGGATCATTTTTAAACAACACAACGCTCGTTTGTTAATTGTTTTTCATTTAATTTTTTTGTATAAAAGTATCGGTCATTGGTAGTGTTTTCAATTAGCACCAAAATCAAATCAAATCAATCAAATAATGTAGTTAGTATGTAAAAATTTTGTAGCGCTTATTTGATGAAACACAGCAGTCTCGAACATAATTTTTTTTTGTATAAAATGGGTTTCATTTATATTAATATTTATTATATTTGTTTAATTTATTGAACAATATTAATGTAAATGGTGGCTATTTAAAATTACATAATAGAAAACTCAATTTTTGACCGAGTTTAGTTTTTTTTTCAAATCAATTTTTATAGATGTGCCTGATTTTTGTAGTACAATTTTTTCAAAATACTATGGCATGTATTTTTTCATGATCATAAATTTTTTTTGTTACACACGTTTAAAAGGAGATTATTGTTCTTGAAAACACTTTAGGCCCAATCTGATATTGAATGGAAATTTGGTTTAAGTAAATTAATTAGAAATATGCATCGGACAACAACCGCTCCAAGTCCAATAAATTTAATAACAACGTGGTTCTTTTATTTGTTAAATATTTGTAGAGAACGTGGTTAGTATCAAAAAATGTCGCTTTCCAATTCAAAAACTTATAAAACATGTTTACACAGTTAAGGCCCGAAAACGCCAAAGCATGGTCCATCTAATGGGCACCTTCCAACGTCCATCTCAACTAAGTCCACGTTCCAAAGCCGGTCAGAAATGGTTATCGAAAGTGAAAAAGGGAGCACAAGTGGCACCGAAACATTCAACTGCTTTGTCCGTTGGCCATTTGAGTCCGTTGGGCTCGCAACTGAGTTTTGCTGGCCAATCAACACGCATTGAACACGTAACCGATTGGGAAGCAATTGCAAAGAAATATCGCGCTTTAATGGGCCACGAAGATGAAGTGAAAGAACAGTCCAACGAAGAGGAGGAGGATGAAGATGATGAAGGAAATCCATTACCTAACAGTCTACCAAAGAACTCTTCATTGTCATTCGGTTAAGATAAATAAATATACCTAATTATACATTTTTATACATAACAATTTAGATTATTATAAAATATTGTGGGTAGTTCTAGTGGATTTAGAGTAGAATTTTCAAAATTTACACTTTATTTTGTAAAATAAAGTATATAAATAATCATAATCTGTTGTTTTATTTCGATGTAAAGAAAACCAGGTATGTAAGTGCATAATTTGAAAATATATTTACAAATTTCACAAAAAGAAAATGGGACAACAACACATACTTTGTACTTACAAACTATAAAAACAAATATTAACAGGCAAGATACAAACAGCCTAAGGCATTTTTCGAATAATAAGGGACGTTTTTTACACCCAAATTATACTATTCACAAGCAATATAACTCTATAACAAAAAAAAAACATATCTTCTTTATTCTTTTCTATATACAAAGTGTTTTCTTTAACTAAATATATAAATATATAAAAAATTTACTGATTTTGTGTGTGTCTATAATTATAATTGCTGTTTAAATACAAATATGATTTTTTGGCACAGTATTGTGTTTAATACTGTCGTAAATAATAGTAAATACAATTTTATAACTATTATATAAGTAAAGCATTATTATGAATATTAATTAAATAAAAAATATATATTTATTTACAAGAAAAACTAGTTTATCACAAAATTGAATTGCTTAAATTTCATTATTATGGAATAGAATTTTGTTATGAAATCACATAAAAAAGCAAGAGAAAAAAAAATCTTAAATAAATGCAAGCTAAAATAAGAGTTAATTAAAAACCTTGCCACTCTTTCAAAAAAAAACTGTCTTTTCAATTTTTCAATTAAATAAAACTATATACAAATGCACAATTATTGCACATTTTTTATTTTCAAAATATTCTTCAGTCTAAACATATTAGATAGTCTTTTTTTCTATTAAGGCACACCCATTTTTGATGCTGGCTCAAACATGAGATTCTAATGGAACTTTAAACGTTTCTGGAAAACTTTGCGGCCTATTATTTCCACTATTACCAATTAAATGTTGCCTTAATGTTACAACCATATTTTGTGTACCAATTAAATTGATTTCATATAAACGTTCACGTCGTGTCGAACTTAAATCGGGTGAACTTGTACGCAAATTTTTCTCTTGATTCTCTTTCGTCGATGTAAACTCTTCTTGGTATTTATTATCGTACCATGTCACTTTATCTGGATCTTTTGTACCACCAACTGTATGTCTACGTTTTATCGATCTATCCGGCATACCATTTTTCCTTTTATTCTTCATCATTTCTTTAGCACGACTCAATTCTCTACGTTTATTTAAATTATTTTCAGTTTTTTCCGTTTTCGTTAAACTATCAGATCGTTTTAATCGAATTTGCTGGTCACTAGTTGGTTTATTTAAACTTTCCGAACGTTTTAATTTTAATGGTGAAACTGTACGTTCCGGTTTATTTAATGATTCAGAACGTTTCAATTTCGAATTTGTTGTTATATTTAATTTATTTGATACTAATGGAAGTTTTGTTGTTTGTAAATGACGTTCATTATCAGGTACATTGTCGGTTGTCATTGTATCCTCATCTTTTTCCTTATCAATTTTTGATTCTTTCAATTTAAAATCATCAAATTTATAATATTTCGATTGTACTGTATTATATTGGGTTTTATGTAAACTGGGATTTTTATATAAATCAGTCTCGTCTGGTATACAATTCTCTTTATTTGATGTTGGAAAATTTATATCACGTGGTTGTTTTTCAGGTGATTCATCAACAAATGGTAAATTTAAATTTTCACCTGATAAAATGTTAGTTTCCTTTAATTTTTGATTAAATATTTTTGTTATGGCCGTTGTTAGGTCAGTTTCTGTAACAGAGATTTTGTACCGTTATTAAAAACAAAATTTGAAAATAAATTTTCTTTTCATGCTTTTATAATAAAAGTGTTATATAATAAAATGCAAAAAATAAACAACACGTAAGAAATTAGTAATGAAGACAAACATATCAAAAAAAACATTAGCTGTAGTTTTTTTCACAATAAACTACCTCGTTTAAATTTTTTTTTTATAGACGATTGTATAAATGGCGTGTTCTGGGGGGACGTTTGGGTGCACAATTGGGTGGCCTAACAGACCTCCAACCTCTAACAGGGGGTAAAGGTGCTCCTAACACACATTTACAACGACTACATTATGATAACAATTAATTTTTATAGCCAGAAAAAAGTCAACTTTCTTCCAGTAGAATGTTTTTATGTAAGAAATGAAATATAAATGTATGTATGTACTTACCCTCATCTGTGGTAGTTAATGAATTCAATGAACTTTCTGTGCCCTCATTCTGCAACAAACGAAAAAAAAAAAACCAACTTACCATCAAAGAAATTTATTAATTCTATAGTATTTTACCTCATTTTCGTATTTAATTTTCTTCATATGTCCATTAGCATTTATATCCAATTCATTGTTAAGATTTTCAACGGAATTACCACGCCTAACAACACCATCTAAACAATCATTTTTCGCTTTCTTCTTTTCACTATTAAACACTAAATTATTAGCACCAGCCTCTAATAATTGTTTACCACTAGCACTATATAATAATTTCGTTGCTTCCCAATCATTATTACACTCTCTATTATTACTATTATTAATTAAATGATTTTTATGATTATATTGCACATTTAAACTATTACGACTAGTGTCTGTTTTTTGTGTTGTTTGCTTATTATTTAAATTTCTTTGTGAATATACATTGGAAGCACTTAATGTTTTTTGTAATGGTATCTCATTTTGTCTTGGTGTACGTAGAAAATTGTCATTATTCGATAGATCGGCAAAATTTATTGATATTTCTGTTGGACGTGGACGGTGTAACATTGCTTCAGTTTCTTGTTCGAAATTTTTAACACGTTGCCGATATTGTTCAGCGTAAGCGTAATTAAGCCATGATGGTGTTTGTTGTTGTTGCTGTTGTTGTTGTTTTTCTTTATTTTCCATATCAGTCACTGTTGTAGGGATTATTGTTTGTTTAGACAATGTTGTACTCTGTAATAAAACCAGAAAATTAATTAAAAACAATCAATTAAAAAAAAAATAAACAAAATTACTTCTTTGAGATCATTTGATGCAGTAAATAATTTTGGACTTGTTGGTGATGTGGTTTCACTCTTTTCAAAGGAACTTGTACTTGATTTTTGGCTTGTTGTGGTTGCTCGTTTTTTAACACGAGCCGCCGCCGATATTATCGACGAGAATAGTGCACCGTTCTTTTCTTTCGGATCCTTTAAAGCTGCAACAAGAAATTTTATTCAAACATTATTTCATTTATAAAAAAAAAAAATTTTAAAACAATTTTGCACATAATAAAATATTAAACAATAAGGTCTATTCTGTAAGCTGTAGTTATAATTTTAGATATTTATTTATCGAGCCTGTTTTTTTGTTCCTCCCGCCAAAAATTCAGGATTCGAATCTAATAAACTATTTTTTTTTGAAGGGGGAGGAGGAACGTTCTTACAACAGTGTAAAATATTTTAATACTCGTAAAATATCCAACTCTTTCCTTAGTTGTGGAAATGGACAATTTAATGTTCTTTCGCATGTTTATATTATTAATGTACATATTATAATTTAAATATTATTTTAATTATTTAATTCGATACACACTCACGCAAATAATACACTTCACTTAAATATTAGGAGTATTAAATATAATCGGTAATAATTATGAAAAAATTAAACAAAAATTTAAATACTGCAGCGATGCGGAGCACATGTAATCGAATAAAAATACTCGTAGATAACAATAAAACTGTATACATATATTAATCAACAAAAAACATGTTTTTCCTTTTCAAAAGCTGATTCACACAATTAGTCTACTGATTTAGGAAAGTTTTTTAACAAAATTTTATAAAAATAATACAGTGGAACTTTCTTCACTCAAATCTGAAAGGATCGGAGAAAAATTTCAGTTATAGAAATTTTGAATTACAGATAATTAACCAAAAACTACAGAAAAATATGTAATTTGAATTAAGAAGTTAAAAAACCACCACGGAAATCGATTTTGATTTTTTAAAATAATAATCAGTAATCATTTTAAAAACAACAAATCATTCTTAAAATTAACTAATTGCGATATTGTAAATTGTTCATCGTTAAAATAAACGGAGGCTTACAGAATACACACAATTAACATTCAAATAAAATTAATTTAAAAAAATATATATAATGTAAAGAATTTTCCAATAATAATTATTCAATTATAAACTGACGTCATTACATAGAAAGCAAATGAATAAAAATTTTTCGTGTGTTAAACTACAAAACAATATGTGTAATTATATAAAAATGCAATCGTATAATGAGTAATTAAATAAGAGAAAGAACCTTCACGTATTGTTTATAACAGAAAATTAAAATTTTATTAAAAAAAAACACATTCTTACCTTCATATTTGCTAATATTATCCAATAACAATGCTTGATTGGCCTGTTCGAATTCCTCATTCACCGCCACCGGTACCGGCAATTCATTATCATTTTCCGAAAAGAACCATTCAGCACCATTCAATAATGTTTCAACAATTTTACATTGATTCGTCATATCATTAACTAAACTTTCCATATTTGAACCATCAGGTCGTACAATTGTCGGTCCAAATACAATAGCTAAATTTTTTGCTTCCATTAAATTAATTTCACTATTTTCAACAACACGATTTAAATGTCCAATAACATGTTTTAATGTATGATAATTATGTGGTGGTAAACTTTTAATTAATTTCTTCAATTCTTCCATACGTTGTTTCGTATCATCGATTTTATCGGCACGTATAAATTTCGGATATAAAGTGCACGTTACTAACGAATCAGGCATTTTACGTAAATACGATTTCAATAAACTACTAACAACATGTAAATCATTCCAACGTTGATCATCTTGTGGTATTTCATCGTAATTACGATTGATTTCATCTGTTAGGGCTGTTATTGATGCATTATTGCCTGGTACACGATATATTCCAACTGTTTTCAAACCACGTTCATCCACAATATCCGTACAAACTTCGACGAAACGCGGCACAAATGGATTCCTTAACGATGGCAAACATTGATCCAATGGTATACCGAATGTGGAACCTTCTGGTGCTGTTGGTGAACTTGGTGAACTTGTTCCTTGGATTTTACGTAACTGTTTGGCCATTCGGCCGCGCCATGTCTTCGTTTTCGGACTGGTTGTTGGCGGTTCCAAAATTTGTGATGGTTTACGTGATTTACTTACCGGTGATTGGCCAGTTGGTGAACGATTACGACTTGCAGATGATTTCGATTTGTTGAATTGTGGTGATAAATTTAAATTCTGTTCACTACTACTTGTTTCAACTTGTTGTTGTAACGTTTTCACCCAATCATTAAATTCATCTGAATTATCAGCTTGTAGAAGAAATTCCGAACGACATGGTTTTATCGATGATATACGTAAAACATTTTTACGTTTTGTATAATCTTCAGCGATACGTACAGTGCTTGAACGCATATCAATTCCATTCGATAATGATTGATCTAATGAATCAGATGTTCCAATTGGACTCTGTGGAGAAAAGAATTTATTTTACATTTTAAATGTACATACATACGTTTTGTCAAGGTTGAAAACTGTTTGTCATTAAATTATTTACATATCTTATATAATTTATTCACTAATTAGAATATTTAAAAAAGATTCCAATATGATGGAACATTTTAATGAATTTTTAGTAAATTAAATTAAGATTACTGCACATTCTTTCCTACTTATAATATTATTATATCTTTGTTAAATATCAAAATAAAAAGTTGTTTCAATTTATATATTATATATAAATCCTATTTAAGTAAAATATATAAACCGAACAGATGTTCAACAGGTATATAAATGAATTCTATTTTTAATGACATATTTATAAATAATTAAATTCTCTTTTATTCTCTAAAATTAAAATTTTTATCTACTTTCTGGTCATATGGTGTGTATGTATATGTGAACGATTAAAAAATTAATACTACCTACAATTATTCCATCAAAAATTATTACTATTATTATAAAACTTTCCTTAATGAATTTTTTATCATTTTTAATTTCAAAAAAAAAACATTCCATTTTATTCCCATAAATTTCACTTGTATTGAACACACGCTATATAATGTATATTTTAATTGAAAGAAAGTTCACATTATTATATCACTTAATTCGTTTTTATTTTGGTATTGTTCATAATACAATAATTTTGTCTAACATTTACATAAAAAAAAGAGTTTCCCTTTCGCTCAAACTGATTTTTATCAAAATAATCGCCAAATTACATACTTGGTATGTAAATTTTTATTTTGAATTAAAAAAAAAAATCATCATTTACCCACGATCCAGTCGAGCCCCAACGTCTCAACCTTCTTGGAAAAAAACCTTGCGTTGAAAAATGCATATTTAAATGTAATGGTATACATGAAATTGTACCAGATCGATGTCTATGTTCTTCACTAATCATTTCTTTATCAAACAATTTACTTTATAACAAAACAATTTAAAAAATTGCACACATCGTTAAAAAAATAAAATGCGGACTTTAATCGCACCAATAAAAAAAACATACGCGCGTGTTACCCCGAATTTCTTACAAAAACAATATGAAAAATTGCAAATTATACAATTTTGTTGAAGGGTTCAGGGTAGGAATCAGGTTTTTAAGAGATGCAACAACAACAACAACATACACACGCACACAAATACACAAAACACAACTCTTTGCGCAAAATTATAACAGGTAGAACTAGAATTTCAAGTTAATGAAGAGGAGTAGAGTAGTAGGTGTGCAACACACATCAATTTTAACATCAATCCACTTATAAAACAACTAAACAAATAATAATAAAAAAAATTTTATACTGAACTACTGAAGAACCAAGGGGATAATGCATGCAAGTGTGCGCATCGATACGATACAATTTTAAGTAAAAGTCAACATTTTTCGCTCCCTATAATGTGTGTTGTTTGTCGATTCGTAAAGAAGGTGGGGGATAATTTTTTTTTTTCATTTTTAATTATACATCTATTATAAACATTTATTAGAGAGTCTTGTTGGAAATGTTGCAATTTTTGCTTAATTAAAAATTCAAATCAAATACAAGACATTGGGTAAATTGTTTTTATATGTACTATACCTTTTTCTAGTTAACAATAATTAAGAATTATAAGTTATACAGGAAATGCACATTATTTCTTTTTTTTATATAAAAAGTGTTAAATGAAACTGGTTTGAAATATAAGAATTCATGTACTCAATTAGTTATTTTATTGAGCATGAATAGATTTTATATATAGTTTCGTTTGAAAATTATAAAACTCGTTATGGTGTAACTATTTAATAATTTTATTGATTTGTGGGCGTACAAAATTCATTCAATCCGTTTTCAATTTATGGTAAATGCAAATTTATTTGTAAAATTTCAATGTTTAGTTTTTTTTTTGCATTCTATAATAACTGATAAATAAATCTTATTCCATTAAATCATTTAAATCATTGTGCCATTTCCTTCTAAAAATATTTACCAACAATAATAAAATAACAATTTAAAAACGCAATATCAGTTTTAATAAATCTTTTAACCTTGTACTAAAATATTTTTTAGAATTTCACCATTTTTGATAAACTTATTAATCATCAATATACGAAAAAATGATTGTCCTTAAAAGAACTAAAATTAAAATTAAAACATATTATTCATTGTTAAGGCTAGACCAATATAAAAAAAAAATTATAATTAAATTATTACAAACAAATTCCAATGTGTGTTCGCGTCAAAACTGAAACGTGAAATAATTTTTAAAATTCAAATTAATTAATATAGAAAAATATTTAATGCGAAAGCATTATTTTGCAAACAAAACATGTACAATTTTTGTAATCATTTAAAAATGTATGGGCGGAAGTTTCCATATCTGTGTTAACATGGACTTGTGTATATTTCCTTCGCAAAAAAAAAAGAATTATTATATGGTATCGTAATTAAGTTTCGAAACTCTGTCAGGGTTCCACTAGTTCGTCTTTAAAATTTATAATTCATTCAAACAAAAAACAATATAAATTTGTATCATATGGTTTTAAAGTGCATCCAATTGTGAAAAAAACTACACCATATGCCTATACTAGAGTAATTCGACCAGATCGACTAATTAATTCGAAAAAAAAGTTGTATTTCTACACAACTTCTATCAAAATTATAAAACTGGACAAAATGAATCATAAGTTTATGAAAAGTTCAACGTACCGAAAAAAAAACTACAATATTACATAATCAAAACAAAAAGAAATCTCACCTGATGGTGTCTGTCTTTGAGCAAGTACAAGTTTGGTCCTTTTAGGACAATCCAAGCTTGTTTCCAACTGCGGTCAGCAGAACGCTGTTTTTATTAAACAGAAAAAAAAAATGGCAATGTTTCCATTACTGTTATATATACATATTTCATATGTATGTACTTACTTTTCCATCAATTTCTAAAATTTTACAATGTACAGATCCTTCACGTATAATATTCTCTTTTTCTAATGGACTACTAGTCGGTTTTTCATGGTCTAATGATGCACTACTGCTGCTATTACCGCTTGCACTTCCACTAGAAACAGAAAAAAGAAAAACAAACATTAAATATACAATTTATAAAGAAGAAAAAGAATAAAAAAGACAATCAAGGAAATAAATTGTTGTGTAAGAAATGCGATGCTCTGCTAAACAAAAAAACAAAAATCTAATTAAAATATACAAATAAATACAGTGAAATCGCATATACATACATATATACATTAGATGTGTGGGGAAAGTTAATACAATATGAAATAAAAATACTTTTTCTAAAAAAATACAATCAACTAGTAAAATTTACGTGTTTAGATAGATTATCAATGATGGAATAAAACTAGTTACAAGAAATATATATTATGTATACGTTAAAGCATATGTTACAGGCCCGTATAAAAATTTAACCACCTGGTTGACAATATTTTCTTTCTTAAAAACCGTTACACAACAAGAAATATGGCACACGCGTAATAATTATACAATAAGGAACAAAATTATCTTCTAGACAACACAGTCGTCAAGGGTCGTTCCTCTTTTACGCACCCATAAACATCCATATGGTTTTCCGAAAAAGAAAGTCCGCACATACATATACGTAATACATTTGCCAAAAAGATAACAGAAACAAAAAACAAAAAAAGAATTTACTCAAGCCATAAGCATTCCATTACCATGTACAGAGTATACTAGTTTATTTATTATTTAAATTAAATGACGTCAAAAATTTTTTTATTAGTTATTGTTAGTCAAATAAAAATATTATAATAATCTAAGCTGTTTTGTTAATAAATTTTTGTGTTAAGCATTATATTATTATTATTAACATGTGTTTTTGCCAGCGCTCACCCCAAAGAGGAGGTGCCATCCTCAAATAGCTTGCGTAGTTGTTGTATATCTCCAAGAAATATTGGACGTCTCCAACGTTTGTGTGCACTACAGAGATATATAGAATAATTTATACACAACAAGCCCCGAAAACAAAAAAACAAAAGTACCACAAACAAAAACAAAAAATTAGGAAAATTTTAAAATGTTTGAAAATTACCTTCTTAAATTATGGGGTGAACTATCACCATCACTTAAATCACTATCAATATGCATTCGACCACCTTCTGTTGCCTTCAAATACGATTCACGACGTGTTGAACGTTCATCATCCGCTAAATAATACAAAATTTATTATTTAGATAATTTAATTAACGTGTTATTACTTTAGATGTTAATTAAATTACCTATGTTAGTCGTTTTAGTTCTTCGTTTAACAACAATCGGTTTATCTTCATTTGTTACTGTAAAAACACCAACAAGAATTAATATATAAGCATGAAAATTATAGTTATTTATTTAATTTCAATTAATAAACATTTTCTACAAGGAAACGTTAAAAAAATTCCAATCCAATAATTTAACACCCATTTAAATGCGTTTTTAGTAAAAGTACAGTAGAAATAATTTGTTATAATTTAAAAATAAAATTATACAAGGTTTGGACAAACTGAATGTTCTTCAAAAAAAAAATAATAACGAAATTACTTTAAAAATTAGAATTGAAAAATGTCATAAAAATTGTAGATACATTCCATTTGAAAATAAGAAAGTTGTACAATTTCCGGTACAACAGGAAGTGTGACAAATTAAAAAGTACTTTCATTAAATAGATGAAATAATTTTAGACATAATTTTTGAAAAACCAACTAGTCCAATTAGATGAATTTTTTTACCCTGTATATGAATATTAAAGAGAAAAAAAGCAGCCACACACATATAAATATAAAATTAAAACAAAAAATATATTAAAATTTGATTATACGGGGTTGTACCTGGCGAGACAGACCGTCGAATTGGTGTCTCAATATTCAATGTTGGCGGTTTAAGATGCCTATTTGGCCTAACAGGACCATCAAGATTTAGTTGTGTTGGCCTTTGTAATTTTTGATTTAAATTTAAATTTGTTGGTGCGGGTGTAATTGATACAGTGGGTGTTAAATTTATTTGTTCAACAGGTACAGGTATTAGGGGTGTGTGTGGTGTACACACTTCCATCGCTTCATATTCTACAATTTATCATTTTATAAAATTAAAATCAAAATTAAAACAAAATCAAAATGTTTTACATTTTAAACAAATGAATTTTTCCAATTTACCTTTTTGTTGGTTTCTTTCTTCATGTACGCTACTATGCCGTTTTGGACCATCTTCTGGTAATTTTAATGCAGAACTCCACGATTCCGCCGAGTTGGAACGGGCGCGATATTTTATCGCCTCATTAACTGGTGTTTCTGCAATTATATATTTACAATCTATGTAAAACAAAACTGAACAACAAAATGGAAATTTTTCTGTTAATTTAAAATACAACAATAAGTTATTATGCAGAAAAACTATTTATTTTTACTACATAGCATATGAATCACGTATTTATTATAAAGAAGAAATAATATTGATAAAATATTTTGATAATGGAAATAAACTGCAACGTTTAATTATAGTATTAGAATTTTAAATTTTATAAATAAATCAAGTTTTGCACATAAAATTACATCATTATCATTATCACAACTTTTACGATAAAAATACTAAAGCTAATTACATTTTTTTTTTTAATTTATCATACTTACAAACTAACTAGTACAGTTGTGTTAATTAATTAATAAGAGTGAGTAAAAAAAAACGTAAAACAGTAGTTACTCTTGCCATATTAGTGATTGAGAAATGTATTGGGCGTGACAATTAAACTCTCAAATTGCTGTAAGCGATTTCTGATACGTTTTTTTTTATATTTTAATTTTAATTAAATTGTGTAATAAAAGATTTAAATTTATCTATGAAATGACATTGAAACATACAAGGAAAAAATTATAATTAGTGAATGAGAAGGAATCTAAAACTTTCACACCAAGAATGAATCCATTTTTTATAAACAGATTATGAAAAATGATACTGATAAGAAAAAAAAACTAGTTTATATATCAATTTATAGATCAAGTAAATATTTTTTGAAAAACAAACGTATTATTTAAATTATTCAATATATAAAATGTGAATATTTCAAACATATTTATAACCATAACTAATTAATTACGTCAACATTCTCTTTGATCTATTCAAATTTATATTTTTGTATATCTATAAAAAAAAACGTCCACCTAAACATCATATTAATTTATACATAAAAATTGTATAAAAGAATATAATATATAATTAAAAATCATTAATAAAACTTGACATAAACACCTACAAAATATTTATTTAAAAATTTAATTGTCACACCTTGGAAATCAAAATCGTAACAACAGCATCTCAACTTGTAATTAAAATAGAAAATATTATATAGAACGTATTTGAACACTCCAACACCTATTGTCTAACCTGTGGGTTTGTCATCATCATTTTCATTAGATGAAGATGAAGGTGGTGGACAATGAATGTATTTACTTCCACTAGAAATGGTTACATTTCCGGAAAGTTGTGTATTCGTTGTATCTATATTATCCTTATATTCTAATAAAAACATTATAAACAAATTGTTTTCTATTTCTGTTTCTTTCTTTTTTTTAATTAAATCATAAAATATAAAAAACTACAAACCTGCACTATCCAACGATCTACTATCTCTTTGTATTCGTTTCGTTTCTTTCTTTGGTTGTGTCGAACGTATTTCGTATTCTTGTGCCCTTTCTGTAACATTTGGCACTAAATGTTTCGAACTTAAACGTGCCAATTCGCTACGTGACAAATCTGTACGTGTTGGACTTAATGGTTCATCATCTGGTAGTGGTCTGCCACTTTCAAAATCTCTTGCACGACGATGAACAATTTGTTGTACTGGCGGATATAATCTAATATTGAAGAAAACAAAAAATATTCATTAATTAAAAAAAAAAACACAAACAAAATTCAATAATCTTCACCTTCTATCATCAGAAACTGCTGCCTCCACCATACCATCATACATTTCCGGTGGTGTAGCAGCTTCAAACAATTTATTGCACGTTAATTTTTTATCAATTGGTGATTTAATATTATTTCTTTGTTGTTCACCAATCACTGAATTACCAATTTGTTGTTGTAATTCACGTTCACTTTCAATATAATTTTTAACACGTATAAAATTTTGATGTGTCGGTTTCGATGTTTTAAATTCATTATTATTATTATTATTATTGTTATTATTTGGTGGCCAAACGGGTTCAAATTTTTTCGGTTGTCCATAAAATTCACGTTGTTGTACAGTTTGATGTATTGGTGTACGTAAAAATTCTTCTTTTTTCTGTGTATTCCTTCTAATACGATTCAATGCTGTTTCATTTAAATCGGTTAATGTTGATGCTGAATCACATAAACTACCATCAGCCGCATATATTGATGACAAAGATGTACCAGTCGATTCACGTCCATTCATATCTAAACTCAATCGACAACCAGGTTGATTTTGATATGTTATATCTTGACTATACATTGTTTTCATATTGTAATCACTATTTGTATCACTATCACTAATTATACTACAATAATCTGGCGATTCACCACTATATTGTTCAGTTGTTGTTGTTGTTGTTGTTGAATCTATGAAACTGCTACTGCCACTGCTTGCACGTCGGCCCATTTTGTTGATTGATGATGATGATGGTACCTGCGGTTCAGCCCGCCGATACCTTTCTCTACAAGAAAATTCATGTGTTTGTGGTGATTGTTGCTGCTGTTGTTGTTGTTGTTTTGTTTGATATAAATTTCTTTCTTCGTTTAATAATAAATTATCGGCACTACGTTGGCCACGTTCATAATAATATTCTTTCTGTTGTTGTAGACCGTATGGATTTTGTATGGAACGCCAAGAAATTGCATCCACTTGAAATTCATTCGATACACCACCAGCACCACCACCATCAACACCACCACCACGTTGTGATGATATTAAACGGCGTACAATGCGACGTTCTTGCGGTGTCGACGTTATTGAACGTTGATTTGTGGCTGGATTATGAGCGGCTTCCGTAAATAACTATCAAAACAAAAAAAAAAAACATTTAAAATTCTTTCAAAGTTAACATCAATCGTTTTGTTTTTTTGTTTACTTACTTGTTGTAGGATGTCGTCCTCTTTTGGCACAACTAACAAATGCAAATATGCTGGACTATTAGCTATTAATTGTACAACTTCTTGATAACTTTTCTTTAATATATTGACATTATTTACAGCTAATATACGATCACCACATTGTAATCCCGCTTTTTCAGCTGGACCATTTTCAATTATCTTTTTTACAAATATTGTTTCTACTGGTGATGTGAGACTAACAACATTCTGTTTGTCAGATTCCTACAAAACAACATGATTATAATTCGAAATTATTTAAAAAAAAAAAATTAATTAACTCACAGCAACCGAATCTGGTGGATAAACAATAAAATGTCGTAATGTAAAACCGAAACTTTTTCCATTTCTATGTAAATATAAACTACGTGCACCTCTACTACCACGTGGTAATGGTACTACCCCGGTTGGATGGCTCTGTAACACAAAAATAAACAGATTTAATTAATTAATAGAGAAATAAAAAAACAGACCACACACGAACATATTCATCCCTTATGGAGCAATTAAAAACCGCTTTTATATATAGGGCTGAAGGCCAACTTCACTCTTTACTGGAATTTAATTTCATTCTATAAACAGACATTTATTGTCTTTTAAAAATAAAAGAAGGAAATCAGTTTAATGTTGTTTGTTGCAAAACGATATCATCATTTTAAAAGAGAGAAGACTGGCGCTTAACAAAAATGTTTAGTCAGACAGCTATTTATAAAATAAATTCAAGATGTTTTGCATTTTTATCGTCTTGATGAAATTTTCTCATTTTATATATACAGGGTGTAACATATTTCTAAGAAAATTTATAACATACATAATGAAAGATGTAAAACAATAATAATTTTGTTAATAGAATAACATTTTGTAAATATTTAAGTTTAAAGTACAGTATATAGTACATTATTACAATATTTTCATGTTTCATGAAAATTGAAACTTGAAATGATTATTAGTTTAGAATAAAAAAAAATTGGATTATGAAACCATAAATAATCTGTCATTGGCTTTTTAAATCTCTCTCTCACTTCCAACAAGGAAAAATTAATCTACTTTTTCTATTACGAAATACTTATAAAAAACGTGATCAATCCTTCAATGTCGTCACCATTTTCACTATTATTTTTCAAATAGAAAATAAAAATTATAAATATTTTATATTATTGCTCACGTTGCATATTAAAATCAATTTCAAGATAAAGATCTTTTTTTATTCATGATGCAATTTTGAACATCTCTTTTCGTGCTGTAACTATTTTTCAATATCGTATAACAAATCGAAAAATTCTCTTAATTTGAACACATCCGATTAGAATCTTTTGAAAAGTGCCAAATTTTTTTTTTTTTATTACAATTTCATTGTTACTCTTTTATGATACAGATATATACGTATATTTTACCGTTAAAAGATATGTATGTCACGACCAAGCCCCCAACTTGAAGAATAAACCAAGGCTATTGTAATTGTTGTTCTTTTTTTTTCGGGTACATTCACTAAAATTATTACAAAAAAAAATCTTCAAATTTAATTACTTGCATCAATTTATTATTTAATAACGTAATTTTATGTAATACAAAGCTTAATTACGAATATTTCGCTCCATTTACTTTATATTATATTATTTGTTGGTAATTTTTATAGAATAAATTATTCTCAACGTATACACGTGCAAATAATTTAAATAGTAATTAGAGTTTATTGCAATTTTCTAAAAAAAAAGAAGCACCAGTGAGAAAAAAAAATGTTTTGCAAAACAATTTCCAAAACATATATTCTAAATACATTTTAAATAAATTAAAATAATTGGACCATAGAGACATGAAACAAGTACGACCTTGTCAAAGTAGACCATAAAACGGTATATTTTCATCCAAAGAACTAAAAAGTAGCAAAATTTCTGGTATGGCATTTTATAATAATATAATACATATATGTGTGTATGTATTATAAACGCCTACCAAATATATATATGTATAATTTTAAATCGATAAATAATCAAATATAATCCACCCACTTGTCTGTTTCGACGGCCTGAAGAAAGAAAAACAACTTCTGTTTTGTTTATAATAAAATATATATAATTTTCAACCAGTTTCATGTCCAGACAGCTTGGCGACATTGTATTTTTAAATTAGAGGTTGTCTTTTATTAAATACAAATTCGAAAAAAAAGGACACAAATTACAATTTTTAAACAAAAATTTATAAAACTAGACATTTTACGCTTGATCTAACAAACTAACTATAATTATTTTCACAAAACTAGCAGTTTTCATCGATTCTGCACGATTATTTGTGGTTGTTTTAGTGTGTTTTTGTTTTGTAAATAAGAAATTATTATAAATATATGACCGCAAAATAACAAGCAGGGTTTTTTTTTGAAAAAATTGATGCAATTGTCGAGATTAATCAAAAATAATCTTATTTATTTTAAGCTCTTTATAATAAATTATGACATTGAAATGTATGTGAATTCCGTCATAAATGTCGGAAGTTGAACAATTATTTAAAAAAATATGAACAACTATATTATTGTAATATATAAAAAAAAATGGGTGAGGTGATATTAATACCATTCCACATTGACATTTTCTGTCAAATACTAAGATGTAATAAACAAAGAAAATTCCATAATTATGATGCATTGATTTTTCAACAACAAAAAAAAAATTAATAAGTACATTTTCTTCATTTGTAAAAGGTTGCACTCTGGGATGGTAAAATAATAAATCAAGGCTGATGATTGGAAATAAAATTAAAAAAAAAATTAATAGATTGTTTATTCCCTGTAAAATTCTTTTAATTGAATTTATATAAATGGAAAGTGTGTGCACGTTTTTAATAGAAACAATAAAACTATTACAGTTTTTTTAATAAATTAAATTTTTTTTGACCCATATACAGTACGTTGCACTTTTAATAATAAACAATAATTAAGATTTTTAATGAATAAAATACGTCTATGCCAATTTTTTTTTTTAATCAAAGATAAAAATGTTTAATTAAACACACAAATTATTGTCTTCGCATAAAAATAACAAATTTATTATTGTTAATTTTTTTTTTAAGGGGACTACAAGGTTAAATATACATTATATATTCGGCGATAAGTGATTTATTTTTATTTATACAAAGTATAGCAAATTTATTAGCATTTTAATTGCTATTTTATTATAGAATTCGATAAAATGTTTGGTTTTAAAGATTTCCTTTTTTTTAAACCGGCCCCAAATACAAAATCAATTTGTTATTAATTGTTTTTCTTTATATTTGTCGATTGCAATTAATTATTAAGTGCATGTTTTAATCACACTCACCGGAAACCTATGTTCGACTTGTGTTTCCTGTATTCTCTGGAATGTTTCCTGTAACAAATAAAATAAGGTATCATTAGATAAAATTTTGTAATCATTTCGCACAGACTTTTTTTTTAACTTTTTGCAAAAAAAAAAACAACACAATTACTTATTATTGAGTAACGGAATAATCAATCACATTACAAGAAAAATATTTGACACAGAAATCCATTAATAATTTTGTAACTAAAATTAGTTCCTGATTTTTTTTACAAAAAAAAAGTTATTTTCAAACTTTAATAACTTCACTTGACGTAAATTGAAATTTTATATAAAAGACAAGTCAAATTCAATATTATATTTGATTAGATATAGATTAATTGACTTTTCAAAATGTGAAACTTATGATTGATATGAATTTTATAATAAAAACATCACAACTTTATATACATTTATAATATATTACCCAATTACATGTAACAAATTATATAAAATAGAAGAAGAAAAAAAAAGAAGTAGATATAATTATAATTTTTAATTCTATTATATAGTAGGTATATTTTATTACAATTTTATTTGCAATTGCAAATCAAATGTCATGATACAAAATTTACATTAATATAAATTACATTGAATTTATAATATGTAATATTTTATACATTATCATGAAAAGAAAATATATTTTAGTCATAAGACCTACATTTTAAACGTTCATAAATTTATAGTTTTCTACTAAATATAGACAATTATTTTCAAAATTCAAAAAAAAACATTCAATTCAATATTCAATTGTCCTTAAAAACAAACAAAATAAATCAAATAGTTAACTCTTTAACTAATAAATTACATATACTGTATACTAAGTGGTTCGTAAATAATTTTAACATGCTAATTAGATGACTTATTGCTCATTACTAACAGAAAAAAATTTTTCCTTTCATTCATTTGATGTATTACATACAGTTTCGTATTTTTCTTTTTTGTTTGTTTCTCATCAGCATCCAGCAGCCACATCTCTTATTATACACAAGAAATATATATATACAGATATTATTCATAAAACCGTCTGTATATATAAATAATTTTTTTTCTATTTTGTGGTTTGTATTATTTATATGTCATTAGTGGCATGTAAAATGTTTTGAATTGCTTACATTATTCAGCCACCATATACATTGCTACTTTCATTTTGTAATTTAACTATATTTATGTTAAAATAGAAATCATACATACACACACACACAATTTATATATTATTTATTATATATAGGTTGTTCGTCTTTTTTTTAAATGTAAATAAAGTTTGTTAGATTGAAAAGAAAAATTATTATACATCATAAGATTAGGTATTATATACAGAGTGATTCAAATTAAAGCTGAAACAAAATGATTTGAAAAAACTGTTAAAGATATTTTAACCAAATTTATAATAATTTTTTTTAACAGTATCAGAAACTACACTAGTTTTATTTATTTCCGAAAGAATGTGTGTCAAAAAATATACCAATTTTTATTTATAAATAAAAAGTAGGTTAGAAACTAGACCGGTTTTTGTTTATAAATAAAAATTAATTTAAAAATCAGTTTTTTTTGTTTTTATAAATAAAACTGGTCTAGTTTTTGACATAGTTTTATTTATAAGCACAAAAAGTCTTATTCTTAACCTAATTTTTATTTGTAAATAAAAAATGGTCTTGTTCTCTTACAATTTTTGAAATAATTTTGAGGTAAGCTTAAATTGAGAGTCACACTGTATATAAGAGTAGGTATTGTTGATGATAAAATATTTTACGTTTTCAAGTATCATATTTTAATGTTAAGCTTGTTTTATAAAAAAGTAATTATCTTACAATTTTTCTACGAAATTATTTACACTATGGGAAAGATTTATACGATAAATTATTCAGAAAAATTAGATTCCGCCGGGGTACGATTTTTTTCCTAATGTTGGCAAAATCGAATCAAAATTCAAAACGTAAATTTTAGGGCTGATTATGAATACCTAAAAATCCTAAAATACTACATATAATACATATTATATGAAATGAATAGCTTGAAAATTCGACCAGACCACCAGATGTCACAGCTGTTCTAAGCCAGATACTTTAGGCGCGACTTTCAATTTTCTTTGTGTCAATCACACCAATTCATGACACTTTGAAAAATTATTTTTTTTATTATTTTTTAATATAATAACTTTAAAAACGATTTAAAAATAAAAATTCGTTGAAGGAAGAATTTAATAGGTATATTTTGTAAATTGAATGCGCTTTAAACGACAAGAGTTGAAAATCAATGTATTTTCTATCTGGCTTAGAACACATTCGCCACCTATAGTGGCCGTTTTAACAAAAATTGACTTAAGCATTTTTTAAATGTGGTTATGTTCTTAATTGCTAAACTTAACGAAAGATGTTTTTAAATTCGGTTAAACGATATACATACAGTTTTAATTATAAATATAAAAACAACCCCTCGAACAACCCGTTTTTGAAATAATATTTAATCATCACTACTATGAAAATTCGTCTTACTTTGAAACAAAACTTTCACTAAATACAAAAACTTATATAATTTGTAAAATACTTTTAACATACCTACGTCAATTAGAGGGAACACAATCAAGGGTTATAGAAAGTCAATAAATTGATATATAAATTAATATATATAGATATTTATATTGTAAAATGCTTTTACGACCTAAATTTCTATTTTATTATTAGCCCTAAATAATAAATTTTCTATTTTGCTATTATAAAATTAGAATTTATTGTTACATTT
>SSSI01010282.1:0-10070 GCA_004796505.1 Oryzaephilus surinamensis
AATTCTAATTTATATCAGATAGTTGCTGACGTACATATGGATGCCGACACCGTAGATGGATCGTCCAACCAAGAACATCACAATGTTAGAAACGGACAACTAGGTCCGCATTTTGTTTTGTATAACTAATGTTTTATTTGTAAATTTAGTTAAGTATCCACGGATGGTATTGCTCGTTGGTGGTACGCCAATATTCTTGGCTAGGTTATTGCTTTTTCTTACAGGCGGTTGTGTTGGGCAATGTTCGATTGTTTATTCGTTAATCTAGGCTATTGGGATGCAGCAGAGGTACCTTTCAACGAGGGATCATGATGTTGCTACCCTCTTCGAACACAGATATGACAGCCAGGCCACACATATCCGGGTACAACATTGTAGGTATGGGATTGACACATGAAGGACAGTCCGATTCATTGCCCATTCACAACCATGCGCAGCGTAAATACTAACAACTACCAAGGAGTTGACGTACAGGGTGTTTATCTTAACTAGTACCGTACAAATGGAGAATTCTTTCTATTCAGATTTTAACTGTAATCTTTTATTGTATTCTATCGAGTATTCTAGAATGTTGTTGTTGAGTGGACGCCTAGGACAAAACCGGTCATCAAAACATCTCACAGCGAGGGAGGCATTGTGGATCCGTGTCAGGCCGCCATAGACCGATTGTTGAACCTCTTCTTCGAACACAGGCCGATTATGTGCACTAGGCCAGAGAGGGTGGTAGGCTCGAGACTGTGGGGTGGAAACCAACTTCGACAATTCTAGCTTACTATATTTTTTGATTTCACTATTTTTGTCTAATAGAAAGAACGCGTTCATTAGATTAATTCAATTTCTATACCCTGGTGATACCATCTTTCTAATATTTATGTTTATATTTTGGTTTTCATGTTGTAATACTTTGAATCTTGAAACTGTACTTATTTTAAAAATGTGTGTTCAATAAATATTGTAATGTGGTAATTCGGTGTTTTATTTCCCAAGTCACACAGAACTCAAAAGAACTTACACAACATAGGGGACTAATACTAGCAATCACGCGCCAAATTTAAATAAGACCCCCGTAAGATTACAGTTTCTCATATTACAAAAAAAAAACCGAAAAACTCGAAAAGTTATAATCAATGGGGGCCCTTTTGTTGCTTTCAGTAGCAATTCAGGTACAAAAATTCATAGTCTCTTCTAAATTATTCAACAACAATTAATTTTAATGAAAATTGCCACTAAATTGATTAGCATTGATGAAGAGATTAGTTAACAATAACGATTCAACACGTGTTAAGTTGGGAAAAAATTAATCCGTTAGAATTTCATAACGTACAAACACAAACATATGATTAAATATTGAAATTACATATTTTTTTACCTTTCATCACAGTTACAATGCATTAACGTATTCACACGCCAATTAAATAAACCATATTTCGTTTCAAAACCACCAATCCAAAATGGACAAGACAAATCATGCCGTCTACAACATTTGTCTGTACGTGAAAAACCACCTAAACGTGTATATTTATCAGCTGAATATCCTTTGCCACACCATTTTGTGCCAGGAATACGCAATAAATCGGACAAGTCACGTTTTGTTCTGCGAAGAAAAAAAAATTATAATTATTTATATGCAGAAATTTGATGCGTGCATTATTAAAGCCGGTCCTGTGCACACATACAGTAGTAAAAATGTTCTTTGACGTCTTATCAGTGCATGCAACATAAATTTTTAAAATACCTTTCACTTTTTCCGTTTTTATTATATTCCTGTTTCGGTTCCATTAATAATAATTTCTTAATTTCTTTGTGACGTTTTTTGCAAACTTCCCTGAGTTTTGTATAATTTAACCAGTTGGCAACATTTCTTGGTAAATTTCTATTATCCAATACGTTTATTGTTAAATTGGCAGTTGTGATTAGTTGATTTAAATCATTCTTAAATGTAAATAGGAACTTTTTCACCTGGTCATTTCCATGACCAAATTCACAGTCTCTTAATTCGTTTGTTTCATCGTATATTAATTGGATTAAATGATGGCCGTCAGTTAATTGACGGAATTTAATGCCGTGCGAACCATCACTGCAAAAAAAAGACAAATTTAGGGATTTTTTCTATGTTGGCAACAATGTTTTTTGACAGTTGTACGAAAAAATGCCCCCAATTTAAAACATACAAATTTTTCAATTAAATTAACATGAATTTTCCATTGTTGGTGCCTAACCGCACACAAAAGTAACTAAACTAATCCGTTTCAGGCCCGTAATCCACTTAAACAAATACCCAGAAAATCTACTTACCATTTTTTTTTTTCAATTTTTTTATTTTAAAATAAAACTACAAGTTGGAATTATTATTAGATATTTATTGTATACAAAGTTGCGTGAACAAAAAAAAAGAACCGGATAATAAGACTTTGGACAATATCAAGAGTGCTTTGAAAAGCCCTTTATAGCGAAAGCCACTTCAGTTTCAGTTTCAGTCAGTCAGTCAGTCTCTTCTTCCCCCTCGCATTCAATTTATAAGGCCGTTTAGCAAAATTTTACCGCATATGTTTACACATATTTTTATAAAAAACAGCATGAAATCCTTGTAGACGGTTTTTAAACAACTCGTCGTCTTCTTCCTCCTTGTAAACGGGATTTTTTAAAAAATTTCTAGTATCTCAACAATTCCAGTATATATAGGTATATTTAATTAAAACGGGCGTGTTTTCGGACCAGTTTTGATTGAAATGTCATTTTATTCAAAAAAAAAAAAAAAATAGAAAATCAGTTCGATTTATTTAAAATTCATTAGTGTGTGTGTGTTTTTAAAATACTTCCATTACGTACTATATATTTTATTTTAATTGCCACCATTTCTTATCTTCCTCATCATTTCTCGTTTTGCGTTCAATTTAAACGAAAAAACAAAAGAAACAATGTTGGTTTCTTTCAATATATACGTTAATTTATTAACATCATCTAGTCACACATGTTTTTGTGTTTTTTTCGGGGTGAGGCTTTGCTCACTTGTTCAAATACAACGGCACACTAAGATTTTCATCATGAACATCAGTGAAGACACGCGTAATAATAGATTTCTTAGACAAATACAAGTATAAAATACTTTATAATCGGTCGCATCGACAACATTCACTAATCAATCAAATTCTATAACCTCAAAAAAAAAATTAAATTCTATACGATGTGGGAAAACAGATAAAAAACATTTTTTATATGATATTTCACTCCGATAACAAAAGAAGCCATCAATAGATTTATTAAATTCTTCTAATTAATTAAACATACAATATTCTAAGGCCAATTAGTACAATGTTGGAATGTGGTGAAGATTATGGTACATCATGTATATTTATTACAACCCTTATCTAGATGGCATTTTTATGTATTCGTCACAGCACACTTGGATAAATATACTTTAAACAGTTAGTTATAAAAATTACAAGAATATTAAAATATGTAAACAGGTAGGTAAACATTCCCACACACACAATAATCATCCCCTTATATGTATAATAAAAACAGGAAACTTATTTTATATCATAAAAATAATATTTAAATATTTTTCTTTATATAAACGTTTGCGTGCAAACACTCTGTATACTGTAAGAAATAAATAGGCTTTTTTCAGCCCTCTTTTATAATACTGAGGAAAGCATTGTTTCAAATGGGGCTATAAACTTTGTGGCTATTAATTCCAAAGTGGAAAAGTGGACAATACTTGGTCGTCGTCTTCTTCTTCCAAAACAACTACTTAATATATAAATAAAATTCAATGTAGTTGTTCCAAACAATCGTAGAATTTATTTTGTTTTTTCGCCTACTTAGAAATAACTTATGGTAAATAATGTTTGTATTCATTGCGTTTTGTGTCTTTTAAAATGTTCAAATGAGTTGTACCTATGCATTGTAATTGAATTAATATTAGATACAAATTTTTTCTGTTTGTTTCACATAATATAAATTTAAAATTTAAATTTACATGTAAAATGATAACAACAAATAAATATGTACGGATTAGAAAATTGTACAGTTTTATAATACATTCAACCAATAATCATATTACAATTTTACATTCTTACATCATAATCTATTATAATTCCTTCTACAAAACATGAACACGATTTATTTTAATGTTGGTTTATTAAATTGTTGATTTTATAAGCGTGCCATGAAAATTATATACAAATTTTTTTGTATATAGAAATATTTTTTCTATTACTATCAAAAGGGTTATTTGATTAATTATTACATTAGTTTACCCCTTTTCCATTAATGATATGATTATACAAGGGTATCAAATGTCTCTCCAGTGAGATTTGTACCCTTTTGTGAATAAGGGAATGTCTCAATTTTTTTTTTATTGTTATTATTATTACAATTTAAATTGTAGAAACAGGCGCAATCTTGATTTATGTTAAAATAAGATACATAAATTGGATTATTTCGTTTAAACATTGTAAACAAATTTACTACTGCAACAATAATTCAAAATACCAGTTTCTCTAATAAGTTGTTCTACTAGTAAAGTAGGTAGTTAGTTGATGAGAAGCTAGCGGCTTATTTTAAAATTTATTAACAGAAATAGTGTAGAAAATGATTTATGATTATTTTGAATAAAATTTTTTTCGCGCTCTTTTAATACCACTAGATTAAACGGGATTTTTAATCTCAAATCACAAACTAAGGTGTGTTCAATAGAATAAAAGATGGCTTTGTTGATTTTTTGATCAAAAAATGACATTCAAGCATTGTTAAGTGCGGTTATGTATTTAGTTGCTAACTTAACAACAGTAAAAACCAAAATTCCAACTTTTGCCGTTTTTTTTCAATTTTTTTTATATTATACAACGTTGTTTTCACACACCCAACAACAAAAAACTGAAATTGTGTCATTTAATGTACGAAAACCAATTAAGAGTTAATAATTGCTTGTATGTTTATTAAAAAATTTAAATAAATATTGTTTATATTTAATAACAGCCCAACCGTATATGGAAAGCAATTTAAAAACGACTTCAAAAAAAAGAACGAGCTCTAAATATAAATTAGGGGAGGGTAGAAGGGGTGTCAAGCTTCACAGATCAAAACTTAAATAATATGACTCATTATGATTCGATTTAAGCAAAAAAATCAAGTATGTACATATACTGATGTCATAAATAATTCTACGAAAAAAAAAACCAACACGATGATTTGATTATTTTGTAAGACTAGTTTAGTGTGTTTTTTTTTATAAAAATAATCCCTATCGCATAAATCATAGCCTACTACCAAATTACGTTTTCTAATTTTAAAACATTTACTGTCGATAAAATAGACACAAACTTATAAATTTAAACAAAAAAATCCGTTTATATTTTATTTAATCGAAGAAAATTGAACTACATATTTACAGACATGTACGTATTTATTACATAAAAAATCAACAAGTTTCAGTAGGTGTATAAGAATTATGTATATAGGAATGGGTTTTCTTTTATTATAACAATATAATACAAGATATGTGTGTGCGGGATAGTCTAGATTAAATGATATATATATATAAAAATGTTTCAATAAATCATTCGGGAATTAACCAAACCCCAAAAAAAACTTGTAACGGTTTTAATTAAGTACAAAAATCGGAAAAATCATTCAAACAACATTGTATACATACGAATTTTAAAAAATAAAAATTCCAATAACGATAAAATTGTAAATTGACCTTTTCAATCAATAAATAATTAATAGATAATATTATAGGAACTTACCCTTTGGTCACAGTTGTTTCTTTAGCACTAATACCATCATAATAAATAAATGTTTCTAATTCACCATCATATAATAAATGATTTGTTATAAAGTTTGTTATTTCATTTGTTGTTGTATAATGAAATAATATGATTATATGAAAAAATGCCACCATAGTATGCCATAAATGCAATCTAGGGCATATCATTTTCGCAAATAATAGTTTTTTTTTTTAAATATTTAATAAAAATCACACTATATTAAACAACATAAAATCATCCTCGTTCATCGTATGATTTTTCGAATGTTTTTTAATTGGATAAAACTAGTTTTCTTTTTATTTGGCAAAAACACAAGAAATTTTACAATTGAACATGCCGCCAAAAAAACGCCAACTATTTTTCAAAAAATATGTTTTATTGTTGACGAAAATATGTGAGGGGTGACTTTGATTTTGTGTTTTCGACCCCTCGGTCTAGATCTTGACTCGTGTGCGGTGATACTGAATCGCTAAAGTGCACTTTTGTTAGAAAAGACCCAGAGGAGCGCACTAAACACTATATAAGTGTTGTTTCCTCCACCTCCTCTTCGTCTTCTCCTCTTTTGATTTTCCAAACACACTTTAGTCATATTGCAGACACGAATTTATACAATTTAACAAATTTTATTAATTTTGCCCGCCTTATAATTTATTAATCGTTCAATGTAATTAAAACGAAAACAAATAATAAACTATAATATCAATTTTCAAAGAACCACCAAGTTTATATTTTCTAAATTAGCCGAAATTCTCATATTACGTAAATATTTTAATTTTATACACACACGTATCCTTTTCCCGCCCTTCCCCTATATAAATTCATAGAATAATTATAATTAAAATTAATGTTTATAATAAATTTGTACGTAATGAAATATTTTTTGATTAAAAATAAACTTTTTTTTATCTGATATTTAATGATACTTATATGTAGTTCTATATCATAAATCTGTTTAACACCTTTTCGACTTTATAATGAAATACAATAGATTTTTGACGGACATTATAAAGTGTTTCTTTTGATTTTTTTTTTTACCTGTAAAAGTAAACCGAAATGTCCATTTCTGTTGGATTTTTCTACATTTAGAATAAAGTTATTGAATATATTTACA
The DNA here is from genome assembly GCA_004796505.1 of Oryzaephilus surinamensis. Lineage (NCBI taxonomy): Eukaryota > Metazoa > Arthropoda > Insecta > Coleoptera > Silvanidae > Oryzaephilus > Oryzaephilus surinamensis. The sequence goes on from SSSI01010282.1 coordinate 6,886, forward strand.
CAGCAGTACTTTCTACAAGTCCTCTTTTTCATAAAAATGACACTCGAAACATACAAAATGGTATAAGGTAATGTTTACAAATTGAAAATCACTTTATTACAAGTTTATGTACAATAAGGTACTAATTTTAAAGGTGTGCGTAGGTTGAAGAAGATGTGGTAACAAGCATTTAATAAAAAAAATTAAAAACTACGTGGTTTTCATGAAATTTTTCTAATATAACACGAAAAACAACAATAAAATATTAAAAATATGTGATATTAATTTGAAGTTTGAATAATTTAAAGCCCTGCCTGTATAATTCAATTTAAAACGGTTTTCAAAAATTTATTTACTGAAATGAAAATATTTTACGCTTTCAAAATTCTTCGATTATATTTTTTTATTGTACTACAAACTTGACTTTCTGTTATCCTAATGAAAATAACAGGGTGACGTAACAAGGGGATGGAACTGTAAGGGATGAACTAGTTGGTGCTCCGCCCTACGATGATTTTCATCCCTCGGCGTATCAAAAATTTGTATATAAACAAAAAAAGTTCCTAAAAATAAATCAGCGGCGCGTTGATTTATTTTAGTATTTTTTTTAAACAAATATAAATCATCTGTTTAAAATTGCTTGTTAATTCAATTACTGTGCAATAAAAAAAACTGAACTTGGAAACTGTTAAAATTAGATTTTATATATTTGTATAACACATTTTTTTTTTTTGGCGAATGTTTTAAAAATAATAATTAATACATTTTCATATTATTTAAATAATAAATTATTATTCTATCAGTTGGTGTTTTCTGTTGGACTTTGAACTGTTAACATGTGTTTCAGGATCCGCACGCGCTTTGATTTATTATGAATTTATGACACAGATTTTCCGAAAAATAAACTTTTTGAAAGTATGCACTCGAGATAATGATTTAAATTTATAATCAACTCGCATTGTTGGTTGCAGAAACAAAAAAATAATTATATTATCAAAAAATTTTAAAAAATTTGCAGAGAAAGTTGCTAAAAATTATTAAAAAATGTATTTTTAAATGTATTTGTTAAATTATTGCAATTGCTTGAAAAAAAAATAAAAATTAAAAAAAAACATTACGAATTAAAAAAAACGAACAAACCATAGGCAAATTAATATATAACCAGCATGTATTGCTGGTTGCCGTATACATACGCCAATTGAATAGTAGAAAATGTCACAGCCAGGGGCCGTATTAGTTGTTTTTTGACAGTTTGTGGAAAACTGTTAAACAAAACTTGTAAATATTATAAACTATATAAATAGTATAAACAATATTAGTGACTTAAAATAGTATTATAGTAAATGTATAAACTAATTAATACAAAATTAACATAAGAAATTAATTAAATTTTGTGTATTAATTACATAAATAAAATGAACGATAATTTGTCAACGGTATCATTATGGCCAGGAATAAATCCAATTGCTCCAAGTGCTATGGTGGCCCATAGTTTCCCAGAAGATACGAAAAACTTTTTAGGCCATCCACGTTTTTTAATTAATTCAATACCACAACCAGAAATGTTTACAACATACGATAAACAAACAGATATATATGGTAAACATTTTTTAACCGCCCAACAACAACAACAAGAACAAAATTCATCATCAACAGAACCATTAGAATTGAAAATTAGTGATAATACACAACAGGCATCCGTTAAAAATGAATTAGTTAATAATAATAGTACACAAACAACAAAAACGAATAATAGTAATAAAATAAGACCGTACAGTTGTGACATTTGTGGTAAAACATTTTTGTTGAAACATCATTTAACGACACACGCAAGAACACATACTGGCATTAGGCCCCACGTATGTCCACATTGTGGTAAAGCTTTTACACATAAACATTGTTTAAATACACATTTATTGTTGCATTCCACTGAACGACCATATCAATGTGTTGAATGTAAGAAAAGTTTTACATTAAAACATCATTTAATCACCCACACAAGGGTAAATATATAAAAAATTCTATGTTTAATTAAAAATTATCAATTTACAATTAATTTAGGTACATAAAAGAGCAAAACCGTTCGTTTGTCCTGAATGTGGTCAAGGATTTCCATTGAAACGACAATTAATAACACATGGTAAATTTCATAGTGGCGAAAGACCATTTGTTTGTCCAGATTGTGGTGAATCTTTTGCACAAAAAGATCATCTGGTGAGTTTTATACATGGTGGTTCATGATTATGTTTATACGCGCCACCCTGTATGTGTATATGTAGTGGGTTTTTCGTGTAATCAGGCTTTTCATGAAAAAACGTGGACAAATAGTAGTTTATGGCTAGATTAGGTTAGGTTTGGTTTAGTGAACGAGGATTACGACGTTTTTAATCCGGCGTTTCATGAAAAGCCTAGATTTTTTATGAAGTGCCGCGATTACACGACAAGCCCACGACATATACAGGGTGTTCCAGAATAACGTGGACATATTTTAAGAGGTTATTCCTGAGTACATTTTAAGAAAAAAAAGTCCTATATAATCTTGTCCAAAACCTCTTCGTTTTTGAGATACAGGGTGTTAAAGTTTTATGAAAAAATAAGGTTTTACTTAAATATTTCAGAAAATATTAGAGATATTAAAGTGAAATTTTACAGAAGAGTTTTATTTATTAAGGCACACATTTGTACCAAATTTGAACGAAAACGGCCGCCCCCAACTATATTTTTTATTGGTGGGGGTGGAACCACACCCCGGGAACTTTTTATTTTGCTGTTAATATACTGTTTAAAAATTCTTATTTAATAGGAAATTTAATAAGGAAACTTTTGTGTCTCTTGAAATTTTTCGTTTAAATGAGTCGTTTTAAAAAAAAAAGCGAAAAACTTGCCATCAATAAATCGACAAAATAAATTACCAGTTTTTTGAAATTCGATTTATTGATGACACGTGTTAAGTTTTTCGCATTTTTTTTAAAAACGACTCATTTAAACGAAAAATTTCAAGAGACACAAAAGTTTCCTTATTAAATTTCCTATTAAATAAGATTTTTTAAACAGTATATTAGCAGGCATATCTCTAATATTTCCAAAAATATTTAAGTAAAACCTTATTTTTTCATAAAACTTTAACACCCTGTATCTCAAAAACGAAGAGATGTTGGACAAGATTTTATAGGACTTTTTTTCTTAAAATGTACTCAGGAATAACC
>SSSI01010285.1:0-23571 GCA_004796505.1 Oryzaephilus surinamensis
AACTGTAACAAACTGATGACATTTGTCGTTCGGCGTTATATTCTCTAAGTTATTAGTTACCTTATTTAATTTGATAGCGTACCTAATAGACCCGGAATGTTACTACATATACGTAGGTCACTATTTAAGTTTTGAGATACGCCACTGTGTTTCAAGATTTTTTAAAATAAATGCCGTTTTTATGTATACACTTTTGCATTATCGAAAACCACTGGTCAAAAATTTTAGTCGATTCATCTGGATCTAATTCTTGACATGCATCTTCCCAAGCACCAATAATTTCGTCATCTGACGAAAATTTAGGCCCCTTAAGCCGGTCCTTGATCTTGGAACAGACAAAGTCACAAAGTGCAAGTTCTGGACTATACGGAGGATGTCCAAGTAGTGGTAATCAATTTGACTTAAATAGTTGTCTGTGAGAGCCGCTTATGAGCCGGTGCATTGTCATGATGTTAACCACCAAGTGTTCAGCCCTGAGTTTGGTCTTAATTTTGCAGCTCCATGCAAAATGCAAATACAAAATTTTGTGAACTTGTGGTGCATTCATGTCCAATGTCCACTGAATCTTTTCGTATGTAATTCTTCTGTCGTCACTCAACAGTTTTCTCACAGCAATGATGTTTTCTTCAGAAACGGCTGTTGAAGGCCGTCCTGTTCTTACATCGTCGTCCAATTTGTAGATACCACGCTGGAACTGTAAATACCACCGAAACACAGTGCCATGGCTTGGTGCTTCGTCCTCAAATACATTTTTCATTTCTTCGACACCGTTTTCCGGTGACAAACCTCGTTTGAAATTATACAATTTTATTGCTCTGACGTCCTGGCGCGTAAAATATTCCATTTTGAGATTTTGTTTTTTTTTTAAAGGCTACATTTCATTTATGATTCAATCAATTTGAACCAAATTTTGACACGTTTGTCAGAAAAGTGTATAAATTGATTACACACAAAAAACAAATGACTAGCACTATTTGTTTATTCGTATCTCAAAACTTAAATAGTGGCCTACGTAATTACGAATAAAACAATATTTAATACCAACAACATGAAAGTGTACAAGTACATCATCAATCGCATAATAATAATGTTATTTAACAGCCTTTTTTCACCATATATGGTGTGATATTAATATGTACTTAATTTAAATTGAAATTAAATGGTTTTTATATATGTATTGTGACTTATGGGTTACACAATTTACAATATATCGACCTATCCAAATAGATTAAAATCGAAATTAACTAAATTTATAATACAATACAACAAAATAATAAAAATTACACAATTTAATTGGTTTTTAACCAAAAAAGAAAATTCTAATGCAAAAAAGCACATATAAATAAACGATTATTTTTTCTGGTACTTGCGAAAATTATCAATTTTTTTTTTTATAATATGTGTAGGTTGGTTAGAACATTACAATTATGCAATACAATAACATAAAGTAATTTAATTTGCAAACTAAACATATACAGTGCATTGTCATAAATACTTCATAAATGTCAATAGGGTGAGGGCGTACGTATTATAAATAAACACATAAAAATTTAAATATATGTGCACAGTTAGGTTCTATTCCGAGAAAAATAAACTATGTATTCATCTGCAATTAATGACGTAATCGAATATTATACAATGAAAAAATGTGGGACTTTTTTAACCGCCCCTCGTATATGCCATATAACTATTCAGGATTGATTTAAAAGCCAAACAATTTAAAAAAGATTAATTGATATGAATACAGCTTGTATGAATTTAGGTCAACGTCAATATTGTGATCGAAATCCATAATTTAATACGAAAATGGTTAAAACAGGTTCGATTATTAGATTTGACAAAAAATATAAAATATAACAAATTAAAGACAAATTTTATCTTAATCTTTATTGGAGAAATTATGATGTAAGAATTGAAAAAATACTACTGAAAATGGTGTGATTGTACAGAAAAAAATCGTCTAATAAGAAAAATTGCAACAATTTTTCATTTATTAGTTCACCATTCACTTCTTTAAATGGACTTAATGGTCAATTGCATTTAATCGATTTATAAATTTGCAATTTTGTAATAGAACTACTATTTTATTTTAGTGAATGAAGATTTTTTGGTAAATTTTTTAGTTCCGCTTTCATTCACAAAAAACTTTCATCAAAATTTCGTGAAAATGAACACAAACATTTGATATTATTAAATAATGGGTGCGTGATGTTGCAACAATCGTGTGTGTGACACTGAATTTATAAGGCGAGAGCCGTTATATATACAGGGTGTTCAAAAAAAACGTCCACTAAAAATAAATCTACAAAATTTATTAAACTTTGAATACACATTTTTGAATAATGTTTCGATTATTCGATTTTTGCCATAATTTCGAACACCCTGTATATTGGCAAAGATGCATTACATAATAAAGTGCGCGCAATTGGCCTTGAACAAAATTAAACACCGAAATTATTGCTCTAACCTATTTTTTATTGTAAATTCATATTTTCAAGGTTGGAAAGCATGAAAAGCTCATCATTTTTGTTGTGAAAAATCCAATTAAAATTCACGATTTTATCAGTAAATATAAAAAAATCAATATGCAATGAGGAAGTGAAACATTCCACAATTTACGAAAATAAAAAAAAAATTAATAGTTGTCAAACTTGAACTAGAAGTTGGTGCCGAAATGTCTGCCACCAAAACTGTAGTGGAATGACTTTATTTTGCCATCGGCCAAATATGGGGCCATATAAAAAAATTAAATCTATGCCAAGTGTTGTAATCGCATTATTTACAGCCTGAAGCAATGTTAAGTCTTTCAGTTGTAAAGATGAGATCAATGAATTTTCAATCAATAACATAACGAAAAAAAAAATTGAAAACAATTGTAGAACTTTTGCACTTGCAAACTCCAATCACTTTTTAATTAATAAACAACATATACAAATTAATAATTTGTTCATCATCATCGTTTTACAACCTTGTGTTTAACGTAATCTTATAATTATTCTATTAATTGCACTTGAGGCTATATGAAAAAAATATTTAAAAGTGAAATGTACATCTCTTCATTTTAAGAGATGTAAAAATTCACTTTTTGGACCACCCAAAAATCGTGAAAGGTGACCATATAATTTGTGATTACATTGTTTGATTGATGGAATCCTTTCTATACACTGGAAAACATTTATTTGGAACGAAAATTGCGACAAAAATACTGTACGAATTAGTTAATGATTAATAGAGTTGTCCAGTTTTTTTAATGGCGAGTTTTGCGAAAATTCACATCGTAAAATAAGCCGAATTCAATAAAATTAATCGAAAAATGTAATAATTATGTCATCAAGGTGACAGTAAATGGCAATTAGATGATAAATTGGGTCAATTTAAATATTTTCAATATGTTGAGAGGAAAAAAATAGGCCGTTTAGAATTTTAATTATTTGTATTGGTAGTTAATTAGAAATTTTATTAAAGTACGCCTTCAAGGATGAAAAACCAATTGATTGTTTATTATTGCATGTTATAATTGATTAATATGATATATTAGAGAATCTGTTTTAAAATATTAATTTGCGATTAATAAATTATTGTTTTCTTTTATGGTAAATTAATTATATAATGCTTTATAAAAATAAATAATACGAAAAAAATTCTTATAAATAAATAAAACAAATCATTTTTAAACTGATAAAATCGAAACTAGTACAAGGCTTTTTTCTTTCTTTTCTTTTTTTTATATATAATTACAAATGTAACAACAAGTACAACAAATATAATTATTATATACTGAATTTTTTTCAGCGAATTGTGTGATAAAAATAATAAATATTCTATACAATAGTTTTATTTAACCAACAGTTGTAAATAATTTAAATAAACACACAAAATAAATAAAATCTGTTTAATTTTCAAATTATATCAATTTAGTTTTTGTTGTTAGCACAGATCTAATTTAAGACTAATTTTTTGTTTAACAGAAAATTAAATACAGAACACAATACAATAACATATTTATGCTAATTTTTGATCAAATAACAGTTTTTTTAAAAAAAAAAATAATACACACCCGTAATCATGAAAATCACATTCTTTAAAACTGTCACATTAAATAAATTCCCATAATGAAAAAAGATAAATGGTAAATTCGTGACGATTTTATAGAAAGGGAAGAAACACAATTTTAATTATAACCCTTAGTTATTTGTTTTATTAAAAAATTGCTTTACAATGTATGTAATTAATGGATATTAATCAGTAAATTATGCAAATTTTTCTTTTCCTATTTATTGTTCGAATTCAATTTTTTTTTACGTGTACAATGAATAATAATTTGAAAAAATGCCATACATTTTCACTTAATACGACGTAAAACTTTATCTCTAATCACGAACATACATAAATACATAATTATGTTTTTATCATCATTTTAAAAACTGTTTATACATTTTATTAGTCATTGGAATAAATGTGCAAATATTGCAAATTACGCGATTCTCTCACCATTGGCACTCTTTTATAATATTTAAGCATAATAAATTTGTATACACGCCTTTAAATTGTCTTGTAAAACTGTACTCTAACACAAATACCATTCGTGGTAATAATTTTTCTGTTTTAAATCTTTTGATTATAATTTTTTTCACAAAATGCATATGCCAGACCCTAAAAACCTTGAATACATAATGATTAGTAGTTTATTTAACATTTGACAATAATTTCTTTATAGTAAAACAATTATTAATTATGTTCCATTCGATCGTGGGTTGAAGAAAAGTGCTAAAAAGTTTTTTGCGAAACATTTCCACAAATATGGACGCGGTTTCATAAATTGGTTACATAAAAAAATTGCATTTTTATAATGGACCGTTTCATTTCTACAAGATTTTCCAATTTTCCCACTGTAGGTGCTAAAATTTCACCCAAATATAGTATTTGATAAATGGTTGATTCGATTTTAAACAATTAGAACTGTACTAGAAACTAAAAAGCGCTAAATTGTTGTCCACCTCCGCAATACCATCGACTTCTTCACTTACACAACAAATACAACAATTTTCCATTTCAATTGAATATAAATTTCATGCACTTGATACGCAAAATTATTAAATAATACCCAAATAATCCATCTGTAATTATGGTCAAGGTTTTTGGAACTTGGAAAAAAATTGTGCAATTTGATATCGGTAGGTAAATTCGTAATTAGATGGAATATACAGCAATTATCGGTCCAATTAAACATTAGAATACTGTAAAATAATATTGTGTACGAAAAAAATCGCATTGCAACACGTCGAACTTTAAAATATAATTATTGCAATTGAACAAGATAAAATAAATGTTCAGATTTTTTCATATAATATACGAACCGGTTTTCATATGTGTACGTATCAAAAATTTTTTTCAGTTGATTTTTCGTTTGTACGTACTTTTGAGTGAATGATTCATTTTCAATCGTATTATATTGGTAAATTGTGTGCGCGCGTGAGTGTGTCTATAATATTTAAATAAAAGAGCAAAAAAAACATCGATGCAAATCTATATACATACAGACATAATTAAAAGTCAGCAAGTTTTAGTTATAATGTTCTACTTTATTGAAAGCCTTTAGGCAAAACTCTATAATAACCGGTCCCGCAAACTTATTAACTCTTTTTTACCTTCTTTCATACAATATTCACGTACGTGTGTGTGTGTAAAACCTTTAACACCAATTATATCTTTCAATGTTTCAATATTATAGTCTTGTTCACATTTAATAAGTTCATTTACCTGTCCAGTTTGAATTTTAAATAATGTACAAATTTACGATCGATGAATTTATCAATGAATTCACTTTTGGTTTTTTTTTTTTTGGAGAAAAGGAAGACGCCAACATAAAAAAATGTTTATCTAATACGAAGTTGAAAAATTGCAGAAAACTTTCACTGAAAAAAATTGCATGCAAAAATGTGAACGCATCAATTACTATATTGTATTTCTATAAATAGAGATATCGGAAATAATTAATTAATATAACAACAAAATGGGCAATTAATTTTTCGTTTATGGTTCGTTGGTCATCTAATAAATTACTAATTTCACTTACTTGGACTAATGTGGCCACTGTTAGACCAAAAGTGAAGGCGATTTGTATGATGTGCGATTCAGTTGTTGATAAACTAATTATCGATCCACATCCAATAATAACTAATAATAGTGTGCCCAAAAATTCGGCCACCAACATTTTCCATATTGCTTTATTATCGGTTATTTCCGATATGCCCAAAATGCTGCCAGCATTCGTATCTGGAAAAGATCGTAAATCGTTTTTTCACTTTCAAAATTACAGCACGAAATCATAATAATATAATTGAATATGGTTTTTAATTTGTTTGAAAAAAAAAAATAGAAAATATACAAGAGAAATTCGTCCACTAATTACATTTCCAAGTAATTAATGTTACTATTTGAAAAATTGATCGTGATTTAAATTATTTCCATGAGAAAATCGAAATTTATTTACAGGAAATTGCGGATTTTTTTATTGTTATGCTAAATAATTAAACAATTGTGAGACTAGACTGGTAAATATGTGATAAAAGGATTTTTATCATAATTGATGAACTGATTGACACTTTTATATAAAAAACAACTGATTTTTATTGATAAGTCAACAAAGTTATCTATAAAAAATGCCGGTTAGTAGTAAAAAAATAATTTATTACCTTGTAAATCTTTCGTCATTTTGGCTCACAAGAAAAAAATTGCTACACTGTTAGTCCGCAATTTTCACCCTCAGTAAAAATGCAATCACCGATAAAAAATTGTATAGTTCTAAGAGAATGTCGGTCAAACTCAGCTACAAAACTGAATGAATGAAGTTTGAGGTACACGAAACAGTTATATAAAAGGTGAGCCTTTCTTATACTAGAGATCTGTGTTTATGTATTCTAAAAAGAGTGGCTCACCAGGTGCCAACAGGTACTACTACTACGTAAAACACCGTGACATGCTCACATTGGATCCTTATTGGTGAATCTCGACAAGAAATGTGGAAAAAATAACACGATAACACGGAAAGTAAACATATTTTCGAAAAAATTTTCGAACAGGGTAAACTGGGGCTGGAACAGCCACGGGGCACGTCGAGTCAAGGTTTGTTCCTGTGAAAATTCAACCTTAACCCGTATAATAACAATAACAGCCAATTAGTCGTTTAAATTTTAAATCAATTCATCAATCATGATATTTTTTTCATGATAATGCGAATTAGTAAAATTCTACATTATAAATTTTGTCTCGGCTGTCAATTTGGTCACACTAATTTGTAATTAATTGATCTTTTATAATGTAATAAATTTAAAATTTTGAAAACTTACGCATTTTGCACTAATAAGTATGTTTAAGATGGAAAACTAAAACTTAACTACTGAATTAATGTTTTTTTATTTGTATTTACATTATTATTGCTGATAAGATTTATTCACAATAGTGTGACGTTATTAATTATGTCATCTTATCGTTGCCATTAAAATTCTTCATCGTTGTTGTTGTTATTATTTTTTTTACCAATAAATAAAAATTGCGCATAAATTATGTCATTTAAATAAATCAGCCGCACCTTTAAAAAATGAAACGAATTTGTGCCGAAAAAAGTGATTTATGAAAAAATTCAATTATGTACTTACAACATAATTTCTATTATAATTCTAGTCCTTTTGCTTGATTTAATAACAATAATACCAAGGTCAAGACATGAGAAAAGAACACGTAAAAAGTGATACTTAGGCGGATGATGATGATGGATACGGTTGATGATATAACTTGTTTTTTTTTTATTTTTCGTACAATGAGTTCCAATTAAAATCAAATGTATGCATGTGCAGATTAGATGGGAAATTCCAAATTGGATGGTATGGTGTCCTTTTGTTTGAAAATCAATGGAAAAGCAATCAAGCAGTAATATTTTTAAATGAAAATTTCAATTCCAACAAAACAATTAAATCGTAACAAATTATGTGCGAGAAAGAAATCGTGTAAAACATTAAATTATTCTATAAAAAATTTGTTGGAAATTTTTAATTATTGAAATGCACTTTCTTTACAATCATTTTTTATGGTAAAAACTAATTTCCGCAATTTGAACTAATAAAATAGATAAAACGAATTAAATTTCTGCGTGTTTTCTCAATTTTTTTTTTTAGCATAAAATTAATTAAGCAACCCACAAATGGCAAACAAATTAATATATTTTAAACTATCAAATTGCATGTTCTAATATGCATCATCTGTAATGGTAAAAATGGCAAATTGTCGTCTTATAAAGTTCATTGCTTAATTTGTATCGGATTTTTCAGAACGGATATGATGAAATTCGACCGCATTTCAGTGTCTCTTATTTTTATTTATATACTTATGCTTAAAAATTAGAAGAACATATATTTTTATACCACATATATCTCAACTGATGATCAACTAAAGATAAAACATAATAAAATGTATGGTGTTGCATGCAAAAATATATATTATTTGCAAATATTTGTAAAATTAGCCTTGTATAAATTTCCATTATGCAATAGTATGAAATAAAAATGAATTATCACAAATATTATACTATATTAATAAACAAATTATCACCCCCATAAATAAATTGTACAAATTCAATTGTTAGAATGTTATTAAATAATTATGTACATAATTCTGTCTGGCAACAAAAATTAAACAAAATGGTTTATTTATATTTATGACATACAAATCAAGTTTACTAAGACGAAAAATCGACGAAACAAACAGTGCATATAATCCCATCTCCATGGCAACAAACAAACAACTAGTTTACATTGTAATTCTGACTTTTCATTTTTCTTATTCATCAACAACAAAATGGTAAATGTCGTACAAAAATGAAATTGTTACAATTTTATAATGTTTGTTCATACAGCCGCCAAAAAAGAAAAAAGGGGCTGGAAAAGGGGGTGTAGGCGGCATAATAGATGGCATCGATACGTCACAAATGACTAGAGAACAATTAGAAGTATTTTGCCATCGCATCAAAGAGGAAAATGAACGAGAACGTGAAGAACGGAATTATTTCCAAATGGAGCGTGATAAATTGCGCACCTTTTGGGAAATAACAAGAAATGAACTGGAAGAAGCAAGAGCTAAACTACGGTATACGTAAAAAAACTGTAAAACTTATTTAAAGAAAAAATTCACACAGGAATAAAGATCGACAAATTGAGGAATCGACTGAAAAGAACGACGACAAACTAAAAGACTATAAACAGAAGGTGAAACATATGCAATACGAACATCAGAATAGTTTAACTGAATGTAAAGCTGAAGCGTTGGTTAGTTTGAAGAAAGCACAAGACGATTATAGCGAACAAGAGCGGGAATTGTTGAAAGACAAGAAGGAACTCAAAGAATTGAATAGAGAACAAGAATTGGCACATCAAGAACAAATTCGTGCACTAAAACTAGTATTTACGAACATAATTATGTGTTTTAGATTGTATTTCGTTTACTATTAATCTGCTTATTGTAGAAACAAAGTGAGGAAATTAGCGAAATACGCAAAGAATTTGAAACGAAAGCCAAAGAAGTCGAGTTAAAGTACGAAAAAAATTTCCAAGACCTAAAAATGGAATTAGATGTAAAACACGAGTCAGTAATTATTTTTTTTTGTTATGAATAAATAAATTGTGGCGGTTTTTTTAGTATGGAAACTAGCGAAATTGAGGAGCGAAAAAACACCCAAATTACCGAACTGACAAAACATCATGAAAAAGCATTTAATGAAATGAAAAATTATTATAATGATATAACATTAAACAATTTAGCCCTCATCAGTAGTTTGAAGGTATTTTTTGCCTAAGGGCGTTGCGTGTTTCTTTTTGTTCTTGATTTTTCTCGGTATAAAAGATGACGTTAGATTTATACTTAAAAAAAGTTATTGTCATGAATTTATTTTGTTGATTCATATCGTTGTACACCTGTAGGATCAAATGGAGGTGTTACGTAAACAAAATGACCGTATGACAAAACGAGTGGCTGATTTAATTGCAGAAAATAAAAAATTAATCGAACCGTTAAAACAAGCACAAATCGATGTAGCCGAATATAAAAGACAATTGGAAAATTATCAAAAAGATAAGCAATCATTGAGGGTATAAAATGTGTTTAACTGGTTGCATAACGTTAAAATTCGTTTTTAGAATACGAAAAATAAACTAAATTCAACTATAAAAGAACTGGAGGACTTAAAATGGGTTTACGATGTATTGGAAATGCGTTTTGATAAAGTATTTTAACGAATCAATTTGAATTTGTATTAAATTTGAATTAAATTTGTAGTTGCAATGCGAACACGATGAATTGAACAAGAAATTCATTAAAGCCGTATTACAAGTCCAACAAAAATCTGGAACGAAAAATGTTTTACTACAAAAACGGATTGAAAATTTAACTGAAATGGCTGAACAACGTGAAGCCCTAATTGGTGAATTAACAAAAGAACCAACCGATAAACTGAATCGAAAACTTGAAGAGATTTTGTCGAAGAAGAATTCCATTATAAACGATTTACAATACGAATTGGCACGTGTATCAAAAGCTCACGATGACATTTTGCACACGTACGAAGAAAAACTGAAGGAATATGGTATATCGAAAGAGGAACTGGGTTTTACACCGTTACGTTTTATTCCTGAAGGACAAGCTGGACTGGCAAGAGGTCCTGCTGGATTAATTGCGAAAAAATCGTGAAATTTTTCTGTTTAATTTAGAAAAATTTTTGTATCCGGCTATTTTATTTTGGCAACAATAATGTGTTTATGAATTTTAATGTATCAATAAAATTTTGTGTTATAATTACACTTTAATTCATATTTTTACCACCTTGGTAATAAATTCAATTATATTTAACACAATTTTACGTAATACATGACGATATAGAATATTATAACTCTTTTGTTGGCTATTTTTGTGAATAATGTAATAAATTATAAAATATATTACACTATTATTTTTCATTTAAAGTATGTTTGGCCACGTGAATTTTATTATAATAAACGTTTTCGCTTTGATATTCGTCTGGAAAAACTTGTAAAACATTATTTTGTTAATATAATAAAATATAATTAGAGACTTTTTAATAAAAATGATAAGAAATCGTGTAAGTAACTGTTCCAACGTGTAATTAAATTCATTTTAATAACGGAACTGACAAAAACTTATAAACTACCAGTTAATAAATTAAAATACTAACAGTCTTACAGCTATAAAGAATAAGTATAACAAATTGTTGTATAATAATTTAAATTCTTTGCTGATTCATTCTTGTAGGAAGATTTCAAGAACGCCCATCTGTTGAAGAATCGAAATTAGGAATCATTCTTCAAGGTGAACAAATCAAAATATAATAAAAATCGATATTTTTGTCTCATTGATACGCTTTCAAATTATAATCGAAATATAACAACTTCCTTTTTACAAAACGAATTAATAAATTTTTTAATAAATTGCATTAGACAATGGTTTATATTTAGTAACACTTGTTTAATTTTAATATTTATTAGTAAATTGTCCATCCTACGGCCGTATAACGCCTTCAAATGATATGGCATCGAAAATCATCGTTTGGTTTGATTTTTATCAATTTTTTAATAAATTCCTACATTGGCGCCTTCGCCATTTTTTCAACGCGAAATTTTCTCGCCTATTATATTTTTGGATACATTTTTTGGAGTTTGCTCAACAAAATTGCATATACATCTTGGTTATTATTTGTTGCCCTACCAAAATAATAATTGAGCCCCACTTTTCTGATGCCGGTATGATTATATACCTGAATTATATACGCTAGTAGAAAAGTTTTAAACTTGACTGAAACGGCGAACAAAGTGCATAGTTTCGTACTGTTAGTATACTAGTGTGCTTAAAGAGCTTTCAGACATAGGATTTTAAATTATCTACAATAAATCTACTACAATTAGGTAATATATGCATAAATTTGTTATAAATTTTCCCTTTTATTAAGTTCAAACAATTTTTATTTATTGAGTTTATTTTATTTTCACAAATAAATATAATAAAATAACCTTGCGTGATGGTATTATTGTTTTTCTCATTTAATATTTTGTATCATTTTCTGATTAATTCCGATTAAATCATGAAAAATCAATAAACAATTTTAATGTTATACGTTTTTCCATTTAAAAATGTATAAACATGTAATTAGAATATATAAACAATGTCGTTTAAGAGATTTTTAATTTTTTATGCAATTTTATAATTGCAACTTGTTTTTCTATTAGAAATGCAGTTTTATTTGCGAAAATGTGGAACAACTTACCGTTTTTCGCGTTCGCGATGTCATTGACCCTTGTATGCAAAATTACGGGCAATTTGTTTAAAATTAGGGAAAAATGGGAATATTTTATTAAAACGTATTAACAGTGGAAAATCCGGTCTTTCCGGCCATTAAAAGTCAATTTTAATACGTTGTTTAATTATGAAAATTAGCAAGAGTAAGTGTTAAATAATTCAATTATTTTTGCCACACACACGATCATATATTTTACCCAATAAAATTCTATTTACTCAAAAAATAATTTATAATAATTACATATCATTAGTTATTTATTTGAAATTATACAAGGTTTGTTGTTTTTTACAAATTAACCAGAACATGTTAACCGATTTGAATAATTAGCACCAAATAGAGAGAATTTTGTTATTGTTGAAAAAATACATTGGTTTTTTTTCTTCTTCATCTAATAATTCGTTACAGTTTCACTTGAAATCATTTTTTTTCTTCGTCGAATAGTTTAATTATATGCCTTCTGGCTCTCTATTATTACAGTCAGAAATGATTTGTTCTTTTCGAGACACAAAAAGTATGCCGATAATGGAAAAACCAACACTATTACCCTTTTTACTCCAATTAGGTGGTTGGAAAGGGTGCGTCACATGGGCACACCTGTATTATCCGGAAAAACTAATTCAATTTCCATAAAATCGATGACCTTCATTGAAATGTTGATGTCATCAAAGAAATTATGTCTTTTCCAACTATATTTCACGCTTATATCATATTTATAATTAAAGAGAAATAACTTTTATATTATCGTACGAGTGCATCAAGGTTATTTTTACAAAAAGGGTACCACGAACAAAAGAAGTATATATATGGGGAAGGCAACCAAGTGGAAAATACAATATGAAAATAACAACTATACAATTTTTTTGTTAATTATTACAATATTTTCTATTATATTACAATAAAACATTGTAGAGAGCGTAATTCAGAATTACTTCTCAACCATACCAAATCGTAAAACATTAACAATGATTTTTTTATTAATTATAATTAAATAATTTCATTTCCGGCGCACTTTTACAGTATTCCAAAAAAATGGGCAACTTCAGGGAAAGTTTAGGCATTGAAGAGCTAAAATCGTCCAAAAACTGCTTATGGAAGGCACTGTTGGCGGAATTTGTCGGCAATTTAATCCTCAACTTCTTCGGTTGTGGTTCAGTGGTTGCCACCCAAGTAACGAATTTGCCATCATCGATTTTAATCGCACTCACATTCGGTTTTACAATCTTCACACTAGTACAGGTACATACATTTCCAATTACCAATAAAGTCGTACTCAATTCAAGTATTCTAGGCTTTGGGTCATGTAAGTGGGGCCCATTTAAATCCGGCCGTTACGGCTGGTATGCTTGTAACCGGAAATACACACATCATTAAAGGATTGTTGTACATTATAGCGCAATGTTTGGGCGCTTTGGCGGGCTCTTCCATTCTCAAAGTAAGCAAAAACGCGCACAATGTCTTCGAAATATTCGTGCAATTTTTCTAGGCTTTAACACCGGAAGATTTCCATGTTGGCGGGCTTGGAATAACGACAATCAATGACAAATTCACGCTCTTCCAAGGCCTAGGTTTCGAATTCTTCCTCGGCTTTATATTGGTGTTAACAGTTTTTGGAGTTTGCGATCAAAATCGACCGGAAATCAAATCGACGGCCGCACTGGCGATTGGATTTGCTGTGTGTTTGGGCCATTTGGCTGCCGTTGGAATTACAGGAGCCAGTATGAATCCGGCACGTACATTTGGAGCGGCCGTCATTTCGGGAATATGGGCAAATCATTGGGTTTATTGGGTGGGGCCGATTGTTGGCGGTTTGGCGGCTAGTTTGTTGTACCAGCACGCTTTCAGTGCACCAAACACCGGCCCATTAAGGATCGTTGAGAGGTATTTGAATACTACAGTGGTCGCCGATGAAAAAGAGGTAAGAAAATGCATCCTTAAACTATTCGTTGGTTTTGTTTGGTTTCCATAGCAACGATTCTTTAAAATTTTTGTTTCCGTAGCAACAAACCCCTCCCCCTGTAATCAAATATCACTATTTTCAAGGTTTCTGATTATTTTCACGTTTAACTTTATTGCTATAGCAACCACCGTGTTTGAACAAAGGTAAATTGATAATAAAAATCAACCCTATGTTTTGTGCTAAGCTTTTCTCTAACTTTTAATAATTAAATAATTGTTGTGGTTTGTTTTTCTTACAAGCGGCCCGTATTCACAGTCGAAAACGGACCAGAGTAAGTTCATTAACAAAAAAATAGTGCACATTTCTGTTCTATTTAAATATCTTGTTTGAAATAGAATGCCAAGTTTAAAAGATTAATAATTTTAATGTGTTTTCCTGCAAAAAAAAACTTGTCTACATGTACATTAATTGATAATTAAAGTCAAAGTAAACTATAAAGCTGTACAATTAAATTTGTCGAAAAAATTTACTTACTTCCTGAATAAGTTAAAAATACGTACAAATGAATATTTATAAGATTTTATTTTTGTTTTCAGCTGAAACGATTGGATGGCAACAAAGTGGACGACAATTTGGCCTAAACAACTTTTTTAGTTTATTTTTCTATTTTGTACACAAAAATATGTTTGTGTGTGTGTTTTTTATTTTATCACATAATTATACTCATTCACTTATTTATTATCTAAAAACATTTTATTTCGTACAAATAAATAATTATATAGTTTGTAAGAATTAACAAATAAAACAATTACACACGTTATATTCGACTATTTATTATCTAATTATTTGTTATAATATGTATAATAATTAAATTAATCCTTAATAATACATCAAACAAAATAAAAAAAGAACTGTTTTAAACATGCATTTCAGAATGTTCTTCTTTAACATTTACAGCATCTTCATAAATATATTCTACGGTTTCCGTTTCAGTACTTTGTGGTGCAACAGTGTGTTTCCTTTCATAAGTTTTCTTAAATTGTGGCTTCAACACTTTCGCCCTACCTTGATTCACGAAATCCAAATCATTCACCGGTTTTATGGTGGCATTTAATATTTGTTGACCGCCAGTTTTCTTCAACAACACCGTACCACCCTTCATTTCCAAAATGCCTTGTTTTGCCATCGCTTTCATCTCTTCTTTGCTCACCAAATACTTTTGAACGCGCACCACTTTGTCACCCAATTTCATATTAACGACTTTTTTATTTGGTATCGCATTTATTGCTTCTGGACTCAATCCTAAATCGTCAATAGAACTCGCTGGCTGTGTAATTTCTTCCAATGATGCCGTTTGTATGGCATCCGTTTCAATGACCGGCAATTTCCGTTCAATATTCTTTCTTGTATAGACTTTCGTATTTTCCGATCTTATAATCGGTTTTATTGTACCAGTTTTATCGTCATCTTGTTCCTCTTGTTCAATATGATAAGTTTCCGTTTGTTGACTATTCGTATCTTCATCCATTTCCAATTCAACATCGTCTCGTAAAAATTCCGAAAACGTTTTCTCTTGTTTACTACGTTTCGAACGACGTATAACACTGGGATTATTTAAATCATTGGAAATTGTAAATTCCACAACATCATCATCGTCCTCATCACCCAATTCATCCTCTTCATATTCGCTCATCGAACCATGCGAACTGGCGGCACGCATTTTCGCCTCCATAACCACTTCCTTTTCAATTTGTTCCTCATATTCCATTTCGGCGTGTTTCATTTCGTGTTCCTCCAATTGTTCTTGTGATTCGAATGAATAATCGCACTTTTCACATCCAAATGGCAAACCAGACAAATGTGTATTGATGTGTTGGCGGACATCGTCGGCCGATTCAAACTTCGTATTACATATAACGCATTTTAAATTGACCATTGAATGTATGGTTGTGTGTTCAACTAATGAATCTTTACGTAAAAATGACATTGAACACATATCGCATTTATATTGACCAATAACTGTATCAGCACTGATATTATCAGTTGATAATGACTCGACAGCATAATGGCTACGCATATGTCTGGTTAAATGATGGCTCAACAAGAATGTACGGCCGCATATCTTGCACGGATACGGCCGCAATCCGGCATGAGATGTTAAATGACGTGTTAATTTAATTGCTGATGTAAAACTCGCCTCACAATAGTTGCATTTGTGCGGTTTGTCTTCACTGTGGACCACTTCGTGGCGTTCTAAGCCCTGTTTGAAAACGAAACTCTTGTTACAAATGTTACACGTGTATGGGCGCTTCTTTTTGTGTTTTTCCATATGCTGTTCCAATGATATACGTGTTAGGAATGTTTTATCGCAATCCGTACACACTAATTTCGCCACATCGGTGTGGATTTTTTCGTGACGTTGTAATAATGCTTCGCGACTGAATGCCTTATCGCAAACAACACATTTAAACGGCCTCTCCGACGAATGGGTGTTCATGTGTTTCGTTAAATCGTATTTGGTGAAGAATTTACGATCGCATTCATCGCAAGAGAAGCTGCGTTCCCTGTTATGGTTAACCACATGTAAATCCAGCATTTGTTTTAATGGAAAAGACCGACTGCAGTGTGGACAAGCATAGCAATCGGTTTTAACAACTTTATTCGACTTTTGTTCGCCTTCAGACGCCGATGCGGATTGGAATAAATCTTGGGAAATATCAGACAGGCCTAAAACACATTCATCATTGTCTTCTGGCGGCTCCAAATGCTCTTCCGGGTCATTTTCGGTTTCTGGTTGTGAGTCTTCAGTGAAATTCAACATAATAACATTCTCGTTGTCTTCCATTTTCATTCGTTTCGGTTGTGGGGCTTTTTGGGAGGCTGGAGCTTCGCGTTTAAAACTTTCCACCGATTTTTGACGTGGTTTTCCACCATCCAAAGCTCGAATTGGCTTCAAAACGGGTTTCGTCAACTGGCCAGTAATTAGAAAGTTTTTTAAAGCTTGTTCAACTTTTTTACAATTCGATTTGAATGTATAAACGTTGGATATGAGCGAATGGCATTGTTTGCACAAATAACGAGGCATATCGTCTTTGGCAAATACCTATGGAAATTTTCAAATTTGAAATCTATTGAAAAAAACTGTAAATTGTACAGACCTCTATTGCGGCACAAGCCATAATTTGTAGCGGCAACGGTATGAAATGTTTGTCTTTAGTTGGTTTTTCGTAAATATTCAATAAAGGCTCATCGTTTGTTAAACACAAACGACATATTTTCATGTCACGTAAAACGTCCGCCGAACGATTTTCCGAACTTGTTGACTGTTCTTCAGTTTCCATTATCCAATTAGATAAATTCCTTCTTTCAATGTGTAAAAAACTATTCAATAAATCTGTAATATTTTTCTTATTTTCAGCGAAAACACAGGACACGATAAAATGGTGGCTTACTTGGCGTTCTATCTACGAACTTAGCGTGGCGTCGCTTCTACGCCAATCGATAAAATGATACAACTGCAGCAGATGGCGCCACCAGTACTTATTTTACAACAATTTTAATTACTAATAAACCAAAATATAATCCTTGTTCATTATAAATAATCAGTAAAACATAATTATGACAAACGTACTTGTTAGAAATTGTTTTAAGGGCTTTTTAATTGGGAACTAGCTTTGAATTTGAAGCTTCTAGAGGGCACCACTGTGAAGCTTGTTTTCATACACCTGACAACTAGATTTTATACACAGGTGGGCCGAAATACAACAACAAAACTTGTTAAAAATTTCAATTTATTTCCGTTTTTATATCATATTCACTGTAATGTTTTCAAATAATTGTATAAATGTTTATTTAAAATTTTAAATCTATGTGCTTTAAAAATTGTGTGCCTTATTATTATGTGTTTTTAAAGAACAATTGATATGGAGTGGATAAAATCTCAGCAATTTACAATAGTTTTTTGTATTGGTAAGTTTTATTAACAATTTAATGGCTAATTAATCTTCCAAATTTATTGGATCAACGTGTTTAATTCATGCATTTCAAGTGCTTCGATATTATATGTAGAAATTTATTACGTAAAGTTAAAGTTGATGACCCTATTATTATTTCAGTCACCCTTCTAGTTCTTTTAAGAATTTTATGCTTCCTTTAACTTCTAGGGTTAATAATTTACATAAATAGCTCATCAAATGCATTAAGTATAAGTAAATTTTATTTATTTCTTCTGCTCTGTTAAACTTTACTACTTTACCTAAATTTAAACGGCCTTGTGTTGAAAACTAGAGTTAAAATTGCATACGATTTTTTAAGATTCTTATAAATTTTTGAAGGTTATATTCTGCATTTATTCATAAATCTCATATTTGTCGAATGACGATGACTCATACAATACCACACGTTTTTTTTTCCAAATTAAAGAGATTATCTTTACTTTTGTTATTTGTATAAGAAAATTATTCTTGTTTATTGTTACACAACTTCTTCCTGTTAT
The DNA here is from genome assembly GCA_004796505.1 of Oryzaephilus surinamensis. Lineage (NCBI taxonomy): Eukaryota > Metazoa > Arthropoda > Insecta > Coleoptera > Silvanidae > Oryzaephilus > Oryzaephilus surinamensis. The sequence continues at coordinate 18,751 of SSSI01010285.1, forward strand.
TATGTACGTATTATAATATCGTCAAGAATAGTTATAAATAATAAAAATTTGGTCACGAATTAATTATTAAATTTAAATTCACCGCCTTTGAAAAGGCCGATAAAAAAGAAAACTACAAATTTACTATAAAACGTAACCTCATTAGTTGAAAAAACATAAATAATTTCTAAAAATAGCTTATTTATTTGTTACAACTTGTTATTTAACGATATTTGTCATTAAATTGTTTTTTTTTAATTGTTTATTGTTGAAAAACGGAGATTGCGCCATAAAGAAAGTTATCTTCATTAGTTTTACACGTCATTCTCGTTGTCTTTCACTTTAGTTGAATTTCTCTTACAATTCTTACATTTTGTATTTACCTAGTTATTCTAATCGGCTTTAATTGATTTACCGTTGGTGTAGATTTTTGTCACAAATCCGTTATCTATAATTTTCTAAACTTGTTTTCCTACATTTTTTAATATACAAGTGAAGTACGTTTCAAAGTCTATAGATTATAAATTATTTATACGCAAGTCTCATCAATTTACCCAATAATTACAAAGTAAAAATCACAAAGAACGGTATTTTCCAACAAGTGAAACTGTAAAGCAAATTATTTAAGGTAAGTGTCTATCAATTTTTGTGCAATTTCATATTGTACGGTATTGAAAATTACAATTTTGACCTATATAACGTTTTTATACACTTGTTGGCCATCAATAAAAGCGTTACTGGTCATGGTTAAATGATTTTCTAATCAAATTCTGTAAATTCTTCATCTCTAGATGGGTCGTGTATTCGTTGTTGGTGTTGGTATGACCAAATTCCATAAACCAGGCCAAGGTGCCGATTATCCCGAACTGGGAAAAGAGGCAATATTGAGCGCTTTGGCCGATGCCCGTGTTAATCTACAAGAAATTCAATTCGCCACCGCTGGATATGTATACGGCGATTCTACATGCGGTCAAAGAGTCATTTACGAAGTCGGAATGACTGGCATACCAATTGTTAATGTAAACAACAATTGTTCAACTGGTTCCAGTGCCCTTTTAATCGCCAAAGAATTAGTCGAAGCTGGCAAATATGATTGTGCATTGGCTGTGGGTTTCGATAAAATGGAACGCGGCAGTTTAATGTCGAAATTCACCGACAGAACGAATCCAATGGACCGACATGTGGAACGTATGTGCGATTTAGTTGGTTTAAACGAATCACCAGTTACTGCACAAATGTTTGGCAATGCTGGCATTGAACACATGAAAAAGTATGGCACAAAACCAGAACATTTTGCAAAAATAGCATACAAAAATCATAAACATTCCGTTAACAATCCGAAATCGCAATTTCGTGACGAATACAGTTTGGAACAAATCTTAAAATCACCACCAGTTTATGGACCTTTAACGAAACTACAATGTTGTCCAACCAGTGATGGTGCAGCGGCGGCCATTATCGTTTCCGAACAATTCGTACGCAGTCACAATTTGGAAAAACAGGCTGTGGAAATATTGGGCATGGAAATGTCCACTGATCTACCTTCAACATTCAGTGATGACAGTTCCATGAAACTGGTTGGCTACGATATGACACGGAATGCAGCGGAACGTTTGTTCCGTAAAGCGAAACGTTCACCACTCGATGTACAAGTGGTTGAATTGCACGATTGTTTTTCAGCAAATGAACTGATTACGTACGAAGCATTGGGTTTGTGTCCAGCGGGTAAGGCTGGTGAATTAATCGATCGTGGTGATAACACGTATGGTGGTAAATATGTGGTAAATCCAAGTGGTGGATTGATCAGTAAAGGACATCCTTTGGGTGCCACTGGTCTGGCCCAGTGTGCTGAATTGTGTTGGCAAATCAGGGGCGAAGCGGGTGCACGCCAAGTGCCGAATGCCAGATTAGCACTTCAACACAATATTGGATTGGGTGGTGCTGTTGTTGTTGCTTTATATCAATTGGGTTTTCCACAATATCAAAATCCAGCGGTTGGTGTTCGACGTACAACAACGGCTGTTGTTAGTGAAGACTCATTTTCTGCCACCCCATATTTGAAAATACTTCAACAGGCGATGTTGGACGATGAGGATAATTTAATTGAAAAACATCGTGCTGTTTATGGATTGAAAGTGATTAAAAAGAATGGTGATGTTGGCAATTGGATAATTAATTGTAAAGTTGGTAAAGGAACAATTGAATATAATTCGAAATTGAAGGCGGATGTTACGTTTGTTGTTAAAGATGAGGATATTGTTGAATTGATAACAGGTGAACTGAATCCACAAAGGGCATTCTTTCAAGGAAAAGTTAAAGTACAAGGAAATATGGGCTTAGCTATGAAATTAGTACAATTACAACAAACTGCTGCTAAGAAAATTGAGGAATTACGTTCTAAACTGTAGATTTTATATATATTTTTTTTTTTGTTTATTAGTTGTTAAGACTGGTATGGTGAAATATTTTGGTGGATTTTGTCGTACTTTAGATTTTAAGAGCATTTTTATTACTTTTGTTATTTTTATGGAAAATAAAGTGTTTTATATTCGTATTTATACGTTTTTTTATTATGTTACAAACACGTGTGTGTCATTCAAATTGATTTATTTTAAAAATGTGCACAAATATTAAAGTTCGAAGCACTTGATTTTAAACTTTACCCATTTTTTAAACGATTTTTCTTGTTTGTAGTGCTCTTGAATTTGAGCACATACGTCACAAGTGGCAATTTAGGTCCATCCGATCAATCTGAAGCATATTTTAATGGTTCTTCCTATATACGTTTACATACGACCATATCATTTAAAAAACAAACCGGCCTTAGTTTTCGTACATGTCATGGTGGTTTATTATTTTCCCAACAACAAAATGGCGAATCAATTGAACTGTCCGTAAATCCGGATGGTGTACGTTTTGTTGTTAAAACAAACAGTAAACAATACGATGAAAAGGTGTTTGGAAAATTTTTGGACAACAAATGGCACACCGTTTATCTACAATACATTTTGGGCAATTTAACAATGAATGTGGATGGCCAAACAAAAGTATTTTCAAACTAAAATCCAATTTCGAATCCAGTTTAATTAGTTTTTTTTCCCTGTTGTTTTATTTAGTTGTTGGCCAATTCAAGTTATCAAGACGCACTTATATCCGCCTCGAATTTATTCAACGAAGGCGCTGCCGTATTATTAATCGGAAAAAATTTCAACGGCTGCATTTTAGAAGGACCATCAATTGTATTTAATTCAACAATCATTATGTCCACGCATAATATCTTGTTCGGACCATGTCCGATACCGTACAACAGTTGTTTGGTACGTGAAAATCTACTACAAGTCGATTATTGTATCACCGAACCGTGTATGCGTCATGGAACATGTATAAATGGACAAACAACGTACACGTGCACCTGTTTACCACGTTATACGGGCAAAAATTGTGAAATCGATCAAGGTGATCCATGTCAAAAGAAACCATCAATATGTAAGAATGCAGCGAAATGTACATCGGATCAAACTGGCGAATATAAATGCATTTGTCCGATTGGTTATACGGGCACACATTGTGAAATTAAAATCACAACACATCCATTGTGCAATAACAACCCTTGTATGAATGGTGGCACTTGTGATGTGGCCGTGGATGGTAATGTTATATGCCAATGTCAGCCGGGCTATACGGGGCCGAGATGTGAACAAAACATTGACGAGTGCAGTCAAGGACCATGTTTGAATGATGGCATTTGTATTGATGGTTATAATAATTTTACGTGCGATTGTTCGCATACTGGCTACAAAGGATACCTTTGTGATGTTAATATTAATGAATGCTTAATGAATCCGTGTTTGAATCATGGCACTTGTTTCGATACGTATGGATCGTATATGTGTCAGTGTTTGCCAGGATTTGGGGGACAAAATTGCGAGAATGTAATGGAAATTAATAATATAGTCTGTCTTAGATCTATGTGCACACCAGATTTTGTGTGGTACTCACTGCGTGGTTGGCAACAAAATTCCGTGTTACCGATTGTCAATCAAATTTTGAAATTAGATGACAGTTTATATTTTCAGTTAAATTTAAATATACAATAGTTATTTGTGATACAAGTGCGGAAAGAAAGTATTTGCAAAATTGAGTATATTTTGGAAAACGAGATTTTGCAAATACCTTTCCGCCCGAGTAAAACACAAGATTTTTTGTAACAAACATTCGAATTTATTTAATTTTTTTTTAATTATAAAATTAATGGTTGCTCGAATTTAGGGATATTTTTTGAGTTGGTAATGAAACAACGATCGCTGTCAATCATTGACAATTATACTGTCAATCATTGACAATTATACTGTCAATGTCAGTAATTGCCACAATTGCACTATAAACTTTAATTTTAAATAATTGAAGACATATTTCTTTGTTGATTTATTTAGTGTATCGTGTATTACTATAAAATAAATTGAATTAAAATATTGTTTATGCTATTAATAAGATGGACGCCACAACAAAATTGACACCTATAGAATTAGCCTGAATTCCAGCAACCAGCAATTTGTTTAACAAGTACCAACATTGTTTTTTCTTATAACTGCGATCGTACAGTAATAACCTCGATTACTGTACGATTTTTGAGTAAAAATTACTAAAAATCGTTTGATAATGAGACCAAATTAGAACGGCGTTACAAAATACTTATTTGTTGTACAAGTGCGGAAAACACAAGATTTTTTGTAACAAACATTTGAATTTATTTTTAATTAAAAAATTAATGGTTGCTCGAATTTAGGGATATTTTTTGGGTTGGTAATGAAACCACGATCGCTGTCAATCATTGACAATTAT
>SSSI01010287.1:0-14271 GCA_004796505.1 Oryzaephilus surinamensis
TATTTTACATTTTTGTACGGAAAGAATTACATGTCATGATCAGAATTTTCATTCATGAATTTTTGAGAATCAATATCCTCAATTAATTTTAATCTACATGCAATTAAACCGAAATACAAACCAAACACCGTATGTTTGGACCAATCTTTTCGTAATTGTTCGAATGGACACAATTTTTCAGGATTACATCTCCATTCTCGTATTACATTTTCGGTTTAAAACTCTACAATTACGTACCAGTCTTAAATATATGTATAAACAATTTCAGCCTTGATATGGAATTTTTAATTTTTTTTTTTTCTAATTACATATTATTGCAACATAATTTGAATTTTTATGTAATAATTATATGTACTTATATACACATGTGCAATATATTTTTCAAATATGAACTTGATTTCTGATCCTTGGCTTTTAAATAAGATTTGAGTTTGCGCCCTTTACGGATAATAATAGCTTAAAGCTTTGTTCCAACAAACACCATGGACGCGTTCATGAACGCATCATTTCAGCGGACCTTCTATCTATTACATAAAAATTACGAAAGCTTAATGACAAAAATCACTTGGGCGACTGAAATGACACGTTCATGAACGCATCCATAGTGCTGTTTTTTGGAACAAAGCAACAAAGCTAATATACGCTAATACATAATTATAGAGCTTTTAATAGAAAACAGCATGGGCATGTGCTCATGCACCACAGTTTATTTTAATAACATTTAAGTACCTATTTGAACTTCTACTTTATTATGGAACCAGAATCTTTCTAGTCATATACGAGTTGTAAATTTTAAGAACTTCTTTGGTGTAAAAAGTGGTGTAAAAGTTATTTATGACCTTCTTTAAACCAATAGAAAAATGTAAACAATAAGAAGATGTTAAGGGGTGGTATATAAACAAGTTTAAGGGATATCTAATTCGTTTAAGAAGCATTTATGTTTGTGAATTTAACCCACCTTAAATTCAAAAGTAGCCAGTAGATTTATACGATGTTATATAGGAATGCTTATATTTTGAAAGCAGTAAAATATAATACATATAATTAAAAAAGTTAATTTTCGTATAGCATTATGTTATGTTCAATTTATTTTCATACTCTTCTGAGTACATATTTGATAAAATAATCCAATAATAACTGGCTAGATACCTAATACGTGATGTACTATTTAAGTGTATTTTTATTTGTTTTACTCTTTTGTAAATATACATGGTGTATAAACATAATATATAAACATGGAAAATGTATACGCTTTTAACGAAATATGTACTATAAATAAATTTTTATTGCTAGTCTTTTTAAATTGACAACATTAGGTATACCTGAAACTAAATGAAATGTGTTATACTTAAATTACTAAAACAATAATGATTTTTTAATATTTCTTTATTGAAATTTGATATGTCATATTACATTGTATTTCGCTGCATGTAATAAAATATTTCTAATTCTTTCGTTGTAAACATCCTTATTTACTTTGGCATTCAACATCCCATCGAATACATCCTCTCTTGCATCATCTTTTACCATATCTTGTATTTCATTATGGTCAATTAGCTTAACTTTAGTTACAAGTAAAGAAAATATTAGACCATAAGCGGAGTGTTTGGCCCAGTCTTTTCGTAATTGTTCTAATGGATACAATTTTTCCGGATTACTTCCTAGTTCACGTAGATTTTTCGATAAAGAATCATGGTAAATCTTTAAATAATGATCAAATTTGTCGAATTGTTCTTTAGTGGCACCAACATAGAAAAAATATGACAAGTCATATACTGGACTTGATTCATTTATAATTTGGAAGTCGATTAGTTTCATGCTTTCAATTTTTCCAGAATCCTGAAACGAAAATTTTGTTTTATTCTACAAAAAAATTGTTAAATCTATTTACATGATATCTAAACATCATATTATTGGACCAACAATCGCCATGAATAATGACTTTATAATCACTTTGCGAATTAACAGCTTTACAAAATTCTTCGTCTGGATAATCTCTAAATTTCTGAAATCTTTTTCTAATGTCAGCATCTTCTTTCGTGTCCAAAGCTTCGTAGGCATCTTGAGTAATTCCTTTAAGAAGTTGTTTGAAAGAATTATTTCTCAATATCTTTTCCATTATCTGTTTTTCAATTCCATTAACCAAGTTCTGATATTTTTCAAATTTTTGGTCTTTCAATGCGAATGATAGAGCATGAAATTTACCATAAGTTTTCAAAATTAATCTTGTATGTTCATCATCTAACAATTCCTCCTTATTTCTTATAACGTATCCTTGAAGTTTTAAGTTCTCCATGACTAAAGCTTCTTGAAATTCTTCGTTAGTGCCATAATAGAATTTGGCAATTTCAACAAACGGTTCTTTTAACGATTTTTCAATTTGTAGTTTTTTTAATGTTGGAAAAATCGTTGAATAAAAAAACACTTCATTGACATAAGCTTCATTTATTATAAACTCTTTACGTTTTGCTTCATCTTTAACTGCTTTCTTTATGGCTAATTCGATTACTTCATTTGTATTTTTATTTTTTATTCCAGCCAAAAAGAATTCCCCCAAAAAACCATCACCTCTTAGTGCTTCTTTAACATTAAAAATTGGCTCATAATTGACGATGTTTTCTTTAGAAGCAACAATTTTGAGAAGGAATTCAATTTCGTTTTTCAACTGAATTTCAGACATTTTGAAAACCTATATGTAAATGTTGCAAACAAAACTAGACTAATTAAAAAAAGTATTCTATTGGGCTCCTTTATATATTATATTACATAGCTATTTATATTATAACAAGTATGATGTAGTTGTGTAATACTATGTTATCTAACAAATAGTTAAAAAACTTAATTACTAAATAAATATGCACTTAACCCCTATTATAATTATATTTGCAAGTAATGGTCTAACAAAACGCAAAGCTTTTTCATTTTCCTTCATAATACACAATTAAAAAGGTTTTTGGGAAAACAAATAAAATAATAATTGTCATCAGTCAAAACATAATAAGCAGCTATTTATTATTATATAAACAATGCACATATGTACGTAATAATTTATTACCTACGTAATATATATGTATATATAATTCAACAGTAATTAGTACAACAATGAAGTTTACAGTTACCACAATTAATTTTATAATACTTTGGATTCATACGCATGTAAAATAATATCTTTCGCTCGTTGATTAAAAACTTCTTTGTTCACTGAAGCTGCTAACAAGCCTTCCATTACTGATGTCTCTTCTTCATGGTCTTTAACAATATTTTGTACATCATTAATATCCAATAATTTAACTTTAACGATAAATAACGACAACACAACACCAAAGAGGCCATAATTTTTCCAATCTTCTTGAAGTTGTTCGAATGGATACAATTTTTCCGGATCACTTCCCAGTTCTCTTAAATTTTTCGATAAAGAGTCGTGATAAATTTTTAAAAAATCATTTAATTTGTTGAAAAGTTCTTTAGTGCCTCCAGTGTAGAAGAAATATGATAAATCGAACACGGGACTGCCCTCACGAATTAATTGGAAATCGATTAGTTTCATACTTTCCAAATTTCCATTATTCTTAAAGAAAAAATTAATTTTTTACAATATTTAGCTTTTAGTTTTAATTAATGTATATTTACTGAATATTTAAACATCATGTTATTCGACCAACAATCACCGTGATTTATAACTCCATAATCTCCCTTATAAATTCCTTTTTTCAAAAATTCATCCATTATGTTCTCTCTATATTTCGCACAATATTCAAACACATCTGAATATTCTTCAGTTTCTAATGATCCAAAAGCTTCCTGGCCAATTCCGTTCAAAAAGAACTTATATTGTTTTGATGAAAAAGAAATTTGAATAAAATCTTTAATTTCTTTTACTAATTCGTGATATTCTTCACCATTTAGGTCTTTTAATGCAAAAGATAAAGCATGAAATTTACCATAAGTTTTAAATATCAAACTTGCATGTTCTTCATCCAGCAGATCGCTTTTATTTCTCATAATATACCCCCGAGTTTTCAAATTTTCTAAAACCAAAGCTTCATACCATTCTTCCGTTGTTCCGTAATAGAATTTCGCGATTTCCACAAGCGGTTCTTCCATCGATTTTGTTTGAAGTTTATTCAATATTGGAAATATTTTCGAATAAAAAAGTACTTCATTCAGAAAAGCAATTTCTATATTAAGTTCCGTACGTTTCTGTTTATTTTTGAAAGCTTTTTTAATAGCTACTTCAATAATACTATTATTGTCTCTATCCAAAATTGTAGCTATAAAAAATTCACCAAGAAATCCATCACCACGTAATGAATTCGTATCGAATATGCCATCGTAATTGTCGATATTTTCACTACATGCCACCGAATGTAATAAAGCTTCAATTTCTATTGTTAATTCTATTAAATCACTCATTTTATTATAATATAATAAAATTACACTTGAAATGAAAATAAATTTCAAAATAAAATTAATTTACAATTGATTGTTGATTAAATTTTAAAACAAACACATGCGCTCTATTTTAAACATATAAAATATTTACTTTTACAGTGTCTTTATTATTCATGTAATTGACTTATCTATACGTAGGTATGTCTTTATAATTGCTTTCCAATTGTTTGTCGTGAAAAAAAGGAAAATCTTAATTAGGTATATATATACCTATTTAATAAAATTTATAATGCATTCATTTCGTCAGCGTGCAAAATAATTTCTTTACTTCTTTTGCAAAACTCTTCTTGATTTACTGTTGCCTTAAGTACACCTGCTAACATTAAGGAATCATCGATGTGGTCTTTAACAATGTCTTGCATATCATTAGAGTTTAGTAATTTTATTTTACAAATAATCAAGGAAAATATAACGCCAAAACGTGAATAAGTCTTCCAATCTTCTTGCAACTGTTTGAAACTATATAATTTTGTGGGATTGCTTCCTAAATCGCACAAAATTTTGGAAAATGATTCGTAATATATACGTAAAAATGTGTCCAAATTATCAAAAATAGCTTTATCACCATCGCTATAAAACACGTACGATAAATCGTGAACTGGATTCGCTTCACGTGTTAGTTGAAAGTCGATCAATTTCAAATTTTCCAGTTTTCCAGCTTGCTAAAACAATAATTCTATAATTGAATGAAAATATTAGCTTTTTTCACATTTTTACAGAATATTTGTACATTATGTTATTTGACCAACAATCACCATGAGTGATAACACTATTTTTTCCATTGTAAATAGCGACTTTATTCAATTCTTCATTGGAATTATTTATATATTTCAAGCATTTTTTGTATAATTCTGAATCTGTATCAAAATTATTAAAAACTTCTTTCATAATACCGTCTACAAGAGCTTTGCAAGAATCAGAATTCATGATTATCAACATAGAATCTTTGATGTCTGTCAATTTCTTATATTCTTCAAAATATTGATCTTTAAAAGCCATTGAAAGTGCATGAAATTTACCATAAGTTTCAAAAATCATGTTGTAATGTTCTTCATCCAATAATTCTTTCACATTTCTTATATTATATCCTTCAGTTTTTAAGTTTTGTAATACTAAAGCTTCACGATATTCTTCTATAGTGCCATAGTAATATTTTGCTATTTGAGTAAATGGTTCTTTAATCGATTTTTCAATTTGGAAATTTTTTAAAGTTGGAAATATTTTCGAATAAAAATTAATTTCAACTTCATATGCAACTCTTACGTTCAATTCATCGCGTTTTTGTTGATTTGTAAAAGCTTTCTTAATAGCAACTTCAACAATTTCGTTTGTATTTTTGTTTATTATTCTAGCTATATAAAATTCACCAATAAATCCATCACCTCGAATAGCCGAATTGGCAAATTTCGTTTCAAAGTTGCTTATTTTCAATTTTTGTGCTGTTTCATAAAGGAGCTTTTCAATTTCATTAGTCAATTCAGTCATATTTATGGTTTTAGTTTATTAAATAAAAAATTTTTGTTTATATAGGTACGTTATTTTTGTATTTAAATTAAAATTATCTTGTTGAACAAAGTTTTTTTTACCGATACTCGATACTGCATGTTCATTAGGAAATAATAATACTTATTACATTTTATCTACCATATTATTAGTTATATAATAAAATATGTACTTATTAAACATTTAGTTTCGTTAAATTTTTATAAAATATTAATTGCATGCAAAATAATATCGTTTGTCCTTGCACAAAATTCATCCTTATTAATTTCAGATGTAAGCATTCCTTCTAAAGTAGTTTTCTTATCATCCACAAGATTTTTAACATCTTGAGAATTCATAAGTTGAACTTTAACAACAACTAAAGATAATATGACTCCAAATCGAGCATAATTTTTCCAATCTTCCTTGAAACGTTCCAAAGAATACAGTTCTTCAGGAACACTGCCCAAATTTTGTAAATATTTTGAAAAAGAATCATAGTAAATTTTCAAAAATGTGTCCAATTTCTTAAACTGCTCTTTATTTCCATTGCTATAGAAAATATAAGATAAATCATGAACTGGACTAGCTTCACGAATTGCCTGAAAGTCGATCAGCTTCATTGTTTTCAGTTTTCCGCATTTCTGAAACAATTAACTGAAATTCTGTTGAAAATAAGTGGTTAAATTGCTTACTGAATATTTATACATCAAATTATTTGCCCAACTATCACCGTGCGTGATGATTTTATTGCCTTTATATGACATAGATTTCATAAGTTCTTCACTAGCATTAGTTTTATACTTTAAACACTTTAAATATATTTCTGGGTTGGATTTTAACGCCTCAAATGCTTCTTTAGCTACACTATTAATCAGTTCTTTGGCTTTAATACGATTTAACGCCATTAAATCTTTTAAATTCATGACTAAACTGTTATATTCTTCTGGATTTTGGTCCTTAAAGGCAAAAACGAGTGCGTGAAATTTTGCATAAGTTTGAAAAATTAATGTTAAATGTTCCTCATCCAAAGATTCTTTAAAATTCTTCATAATACATCCCTCAGCTTTTAAATTTTCCAAAACTAGAGCTTCAGAGTATTTGTTTAAAGTTCCATAATAATATTTTGCTGTTTCGACAAATGGCTCTTTTACTCCTTTTTCTAATTCGAATTTTTTTAAAACTGGTAAAATTTTTGAATAAAAATGTATTTCCGTTTCGTATGCAATTTCGATAGGAAACTCTTCTCTTTTTTGCTTATTTTTAAATGGCATTTTTATCACCACTTCTGTACATTTGTTTGTATTTTTATTAATAATTTGCGCAAAATAAATTGTCGTAACCTTCTTTGGAGTTACGATGTACATTAGTATTAACTAATTATAGGTACTAACATTTCATAAGCAATCAACAGAGATAAATCGAGTTACTTATTATTATACTACTAATATAATTTTGACTACACTTTATAATCTTTCAATTGGCCTCCCATTCTCCCCTTATAGCCAACCACAGCCTCTCGTGAACCGATTTATCTTTCTTAATTGCCTTTTATATCAATAATAATAATTATTCTGTACTTACTGATAATTCCTTGTTCTTATTATATTAATAAATACTCTCACACCGTCACACACGTCTTGTCATTTTTCTTCCCTCCGTTTCTGTGTGTAATTTTAACCTCACTCCTCGTGTATTGTGTGTTAACTATGTTCTCGCTAAATTTTTAAATTTCGCGACATTCCCGCCCCCAGGAAAATTAAAAAATTAACTGTTTAATAATCAAAAAAAATCTCTTTATTCGTACAAAACAAATCGTACAATAATGTTTATAACAAAATTAAAAATACATATTTACTTTAATAAATCTTCTGACCATTTTTTAATCTTTTCTTTTGCTAGTCGAAAGCTGACTCTTTTATCTATTTCTCTATTCTCGTTCAATTCTATTTCTCTATTCTCGTTCAATTCTATTTCTCTATTCTCATCTTGATTTTTTGTCTCAGTAGTGTTCTTTGGTAAATGTTCTCTTTCTTGCTCTTCTTCTTCAATCTCAAGAGGATATAAATGACCAATGGATCTATTATACTCTCCATCTTTCGTTTTTACTTTAGCTGTTCTAATTATTCCATCTTTTCCTTTATCTAATTTTATTATTTTTCCTACTCGCCACCTTGTTCTATTTAATTTGTCACCCTTTATTTGTACTATGTCTCCCAACTTTGGTATTCGTTGCGAAATAATTCTGGATTGTTTATGGGGTTGTAATTTTCGTTCTCTTAAACTTACTAAATATTGATTAACAAACATATCTCTAAACTCATTCAAAATCATTTGTCCTCTTTTCCATCCTTCAATCAATTCACTTTTAGTTGTCGTTTTTAGTTCTAGAAATTCTTGTTCCGAAAAATTTGTAATAATTGGACCCCCTATTTGTAAAAAATCGGATGGTTTTAATATGTACTCTAGTTCTGAACCCACGCTTGTTAATGGTCTTGTATTAACAACTGCTTCAATTTCTTTTATTATAGTACTCAATTGACTATTGTTTATAAGGTGTTTATCTATTGTGCGATAAAGACAATGTTTTACTAAACCAACCATTCGCTCATAAAATCCGCCCCACCATGGGGCTAGTTCTGGTATAAATTTCCATTTAATATTGTTGTCTATACAATATTTATTATTTATAATTTCAGCCGTTAGTTTAAATTGTGTTGCATTATCAGACAGTAACAACACTGGTAGTCCTCTACATGCAATAAATTTTCTTAATGCCAGTACACACTGTTCGGCCGTTAGATTTTCAACAACTTCTAGGTGTATTGCTCTAACAGCCAAACAAGTATATAAACATACCCATTTTTTCTTTCTTTCATTGTTTTCTAGAACTATTAAAGGGCCTAGATAGTCTAATCCACAGTAAGTAAAAGGCAGTGAAAAATTTGCTCTTTCCTCAGGAAGAGGTGGCATTGGTGGTAACTTGTAAGGGCCTCCTCCAAATTTAATACATTGAGGGCACCTTTTTATCACCTTTCTTACTTGTATTCGTCCTTGTGGGATCCAATAATTTTTTCTGATTATAGCTAATGTATGATTTATTCCTACATGATGATTACTGTTATGAGTTTCTTCAATAATTTTGGTTGTTAATTCGGATTGTTTTGGAAGCAAAATTGGAAATCTTTGATTGTATGTTATTTTTGATCTTTCTAATCTGCCCTTGCATCGAATAATTCCATGATCATCCATAAATAGCCCCAGTGCTTTAGATAAGTTTGTTTGTTTATGGTTGGTTTCGTCAGGAAAGTGTAATTTCTGGATTTGTTTTATATTATTAATATCGTTTGACAATTGTGAACTTTCTTCAAAATCTTGTTTATGAATTTTCCTCACTTCCATATCATCCCTATTTTGAAGATCCTCCCCAACCACCAGAATTTTTGAACTGTTAGATTCTACTTGTGTGTCATATTTTGGCCATTTCTTTTTGCACAATAAAAATTGTGGTCCTTTTACCCACAATTTAAACTTGTGAAGTTGTCCTGGTTTTGTGGCAATATCTGCTGGATTGAGATAGGATGGAACATATCGATAGTGTAGGGATTTATTATTTTTGATTTCTGCTATTCGTTTTGTTACAAACGGCGGTAAGAGTTTATTAGATTTTATCCAGTTTAAAACAATTTCACTATCTGACCATAGATACTGATTTGTAATTGGTAAATCAAGTGTTTGTTTTACATAAGTGATTAGTCTGCTTCCAATGAGTGCTCCCAACAATTCCAGCTTCGGAATTTTTAATTCATCTTTATATTTTAAGGGTGCTAACCTAGATTTGGCCATCACAAAACTTACAACACTGTTTGTATCGTCACATATCTTTATGTAAACAACTGCTGCATATGCTAATGGAGATGCGTCCACAAAACAATGTAATTCATAGAATCGTTTAGAATTTGTGTCTGGGAGAAATTGTGCATAATACCTTGGTATGGTGAAAGTTTTTAAATCTTTTAAACATTCAATGGATTGTTCCCATTGTTTAATTTGTTCTTCTGAAAATTTTTTGTCCCATTTGATCTTATCTTTCCAGGTGTTTTGTAGAAATAATTTTGCTGGAAGTAATAAAGGTGCTACAAAACCACAAGGATCAAATATTGAAGCTATTACTTTAAGAATCTCTCTCTTGTTTGATATTTTGATTTGTATTAAGTGATTTAAGTTTTCTTTTAACGATAAAGTATCTTCGGGTATTTTCCAATGTAAACCTAGAACATTGGTGTTAAATCTATTTAAAGCCCGTTTTTCATATGGTATATTATTCATGAAATTTTGGTTATTAGAATTCCATTCTCTTATATTCATTCTTAAATCATTGAATGCTTCATTAGCCACTTTATAAAGTATCTTAACGTCTGAGGGTTTATCTACACCTGTTACAAGATTATCAACATACATATCCTTTTCTAATCTAGATGCTAATTTATTATTTTTGGTTTTTAAATGATGACGTATAGTAGCTGCTAAGATAAATGGGCTTGATACAATGCCAAACGGTACTCTACAAAATCGATATGTCATTAAATTTTCATCAAATACACTTTTGTTTATATCTTTTATCCACAAGAACCTTGTAACATCTCGGTCATTTTCTTGTAATCCTATTTGCAAGAACGCTTTCTCAATATCTGCTATTACACCATATCGATATTGTCTAAATCTTAAAATTAAGGCAACTAAGTCCTCTAACATAAGGGGTCCTCTATATAAACATTCGTTGAGGCTGTTATTTTCTTTCACCTTCGCAGAAGCATCATAAACTATTCTCATTTTTGTTACTTTATCATTCTTCATTATACAGTGATGGGGTAAATAATGTATTAGTTGATTTTGTTGAACTTGTTTTTCGTCCACTCTTTCAATAATTCCCTTGTTAAATTGATCCCTTAAGATTTCATCATATTTCTGTAAGATATCTGTATTCGTTCTTCTAATTAAACTTTTAAGTCTACCTAAAGCTATTCCATAATTTGATGGTAATTCAGGGGGAAACTTATTCCATGGCCATTTAACGTAATATCTACCGTTTATTTGTTTTAAATTTTCTATAACGAATTTTAATGCTTCCTCTTCACGCATTACTTTTGGGGAATCTACTATCCCAATAGTTTCTAATTCCCACATTTGTTTAATCTCTTTATTGTATAAGGGAAGATCAGGGCTTGTAAAATAATTTTGAATATGATAAGACGACTGAAAATAAGTTACAACTGATAAAGCAACATCAGGATCTTTTGGATAATTGCAACAACCTGACCATAACCAACCAAAATCAGAATCAATTAAATATAAATTTTCTTTTATTTTTCTCTTTTCATTACCTATAAACGAGAAATAATAATCGTTTCCAATTAACAAATCAACTTGATTATTTTTTATACTGTCATCTGCCAGAATAATGTGGTTAGAAAGTTTAGAGATTTCACTTATCTCTATTTCACTTGGACCGATAACATTTGCTATATAAGGAACAACATTAGCCACCAAGTTTTTCTTAATTCCTCTTTTTGTTTCTATTTGAATATTGACTAAAGAACTTATTGTTTCTTTTGGTTTACTCTCACCAAAAGTGAATACTGATAGGCATTCTTCATCTAGAATTTCTAAATTTAATTGATTAGCTATCTTTGTTGTGACATATGTCCTTTGGCTACCTGTGTCTAGCAATGCACGACAAGGTATACTATGATTATCAACCTTATTTTTTCGTATCTGTACCATGGCCGTTTGAAGTATTATTTGATTTTTACCCGTAATAGATGTATTAGCTTGAGTTGTTGACAGCAATTTAGGACATAACGCTCTATTATGTTTTCCGTATTGCTTACAATGTTGGCATTTTCTTTTTATTTTACATTCTCTTGATGTATGACCAAGTTTAAAACAAATGTAACATCGATTCCCTAATTTCTTTTTTCGTTCATCTAAAGTTGTCACTTCTGTACATTCATCATTGTAATGAGTATTTTCACAGAAAATACACTCTAATTTTGGCCTTTTAGCTGACGGACTATCATTGTGTGTAGGATAAATTTCTCTTTTTCTAGGTTTGTTATCGGATTGATTTTGGTTGGAATATATAAAATTAGATTTATTTTTATTAGGATAAAATGCATTTCTTTTCAAACTTGTAAGTCCTTTATTCTGTCTAAAGGGACGTTTGATGTTTGCTTTATCAACTTTTACATGTAAACTTTCAGTTGTACTAGTATCTATATCTGTTTTTGTTGTTTTAATGTTTTCAGATTCTATTGTTTTAGTTCTAAATCTATCCGACGCTTCTCTGGCCGAAATGATGTGATCTAGATGTTTTCTGATTATCAAAACTTCTTCATTCTCTGATCCCATTTTCATTCTTAAATCATAAAGTATATCTGGAGGGAATTTCTCTAAAATCGTTACTCTTAATTGGTTATTATTTATATTTTCTCCCAATGATTCGAGAATTCGCAAATGACGTTCTATTTCATTAAGATTTTTTCTACATTCTTTTGCATCCTTTTCCGCCTGTTTAAGTTTATATAAAGCTGTGTAATGAGCATCGATAACAGCTCCACTTTTTCCATATTGCCTTTTCAAAGCTTCAACAGCTATTTTATAATTTTTATTCGTGGCACCTAGGCCTTCTATTACTTGGCGCGCATCCCCTTCTAATACGGATTGCAAATATAATAATTTATCGACATCATTCATGGGTTTACTATCTACATTTGCTGAAAATATATCCCAAAATTCACACCATCTCAAAATGTCCCCATCAAATTTCTTTAATTCAATTTTTGGTAGTTTACTGCTCACATTACTTTCGCTTTCTTTTCGTGTATTAGTTTTATTATTAAATAAATCTAATTTGACTTCTAATTCAGCAATAATTTTCTCTGCGTGCATTTGTAATTTCGTTAACTCCACAATTCTTTCCGTTTCAGGACTCTCTACTAATTTGACATAATGTAATATTTCTGTATTGAATTGCACGTTAACTGATTTTAATTGTTTCAAATATATTAGCGAATTTTCCATATTCAATTCTGGACTCCCTACTAAATTTAACGATTCTTGATTTTTTACAATTAACTCATCAACTTCTCCTTTTAATAATTCTAACCTTATTTTAAATGCGTCCTCCATTATATTTTCTTTTATTTATATTATTTTTTCTAAAAAAAATAATACATACAAACAATTACTTGATAATATCTTATACAACATTTATGTTGAAAAATATATTATTAATAGAACTACAAATTTATAATGACAAAGAAGTCCTAATTAATTTTAATGAATTATGGATTCAACAAACAAAAAGAAATGACACATTCCTTTATTCTCAAGGAATTGTAATGTCAGATCAAGAGATTAACTATTGATTGAAAAGCATATTTTTAATTTTCATGTTACTTAATTTTCTTTAAACTTATTTATATACTCTGTGTTTATAAAATATAATACCGTGCACTCCTTTGCTTTACAAAAATGTACAAATATTTAAATATCTTAATAAGTTTATACACATTTCTAAGTGTTTTTTAATTTCAAGTTCTCATTAAAACTCTCGAGTGCATGAATAACTCTCGATACAACGTTAAGGCCCAATCCATCCATCCCCGACAGATTCATCCCGAATACAACCTCCATAGAAACAATTGGCTTTACAAATGCATTCAAGGAAGCCATAGGGAGGACAAAAATATCAGGAAGTGAATAGATCAGCCCCAAATGTCTCTAAGTCTTTTAATACAACTCTAAGTATTTTACTATCTTTCAACACAACTCTAAGTGTTGGAAAATCTTACGACACAACTCTAGTTCTCTCCATATTTTACGAGATAACTCTAACTGTCTCAAAATTGTGCGACATTTTCTCTAAATGTCGCAAAATCCTACTATACAACTCTAATTATCTCAAAATTATACAACATTATCTCTAAATGTCGTAAGCTCTCACTATATAACTCTAATTGTCCCAAAATTGTACGACATTTTCTCTAAATGTCACAAAATCTCATTCAAACCACTTCATCTTTACTCTCTTTATTATTTACTTCGTATGTTGATCAATGTTACTAATTATTTTCTCGTATTATTCTCTTATTATTCTAATTTATACAAATCGAAATATTCAATAATTTCTATAGTAATTTAAATTTTATTTTATTTAATTATTTATTGTTCATATATTAGTGAATTCAAAGAAATTATTATACTCCTTTAAATTTGTCATTACTGCATAAAATATACCATAATTTTAAAATTTTATCTTGTTTAAACTCACAA